>PVIY010021980.1:9327-41691 GCA_004026745.1 Myrmecophaga tridactyla
GGGGTTACTGGGAAACAGAGCTTCTGGAGAGAGTGAACAAAAAGGAGCAGACTGCAAAGACGGACTTGCAGGAGGGAAGACTTCCTTGCCTGCATCAGATGCACCGCTCTGGCCTGGGGAGACCAGGCAGGGATCATGTCTGCCCCATGACAGAAGCCCCTCCCTGCTCCCCAGGGCCCCCAAGACATAGTGCCTGGGTAATGGTTGTAATTGGGGTAGAACCCTAAATATGAAAATGCATAAAAGCAGCTATGTAAAATGTTGAGCCGTAGTTCTACTTGGGTCCCTCAATAGTAGTGAAAAGACCATTTTCATCCAGACAGGATTGAAAAATATGAGGAAAAAGTAGGTTGTGGGTGCCCCCTAGGGGTCAGACCCGCTGCCACACCTGGGCCCTCCTGCCCCGTTCTGGCCAGGAGTCACCCCTAATTCCACAAGCACCTCAGAACCTGCCCTGTCCTGTTGCAGGCAGCAGTGGGGGCACATTGTTATATGGGGGGGGGAGGTGCATGCCAGTGAGACTTCGGCTGGCCTGAGGCTAGGTACCCACCACCTGCAATTAATCTAAGCAGGTCCTGGGAGGTGAGGGTGATTGTTTGGGGTAGCAGGAGGAGGGTTGGAGGGGGTTGGGGTGGCGGGTGAGGTCTGTTCCCCGAAGCCATAGGACACCCATAAGTACCACTTGTAAAATTTAGGGGAGCCTGGAAGACGCAGAGAGCAGCATTTTGTTCTTATTTGGACATCTGCTGACTTTTCTCATGGCAGAGAAGGCAAAACAGGAGATTGAAGGCAGATGGGGTCTACCAGGGAGAGGGGTCCAGCACTCCCTCCAGTTTCCAAGAGGAACTTAATAGGAAGCCGCCATCGGCCACAGGCCAAGAGTTGATGGAGCAGAGATGCGGAGGATCCCAGCCTGGAGGGACCCATGCCTTGGGGAATGTGGCCAGATGCCTCACCTGGGAGTCAGCTGGGCTTTGGGGGCAGAACCCACAAAGATCATCTATGCCCAAGGGGCTGATTGGGAAGCCCACGCCCCCCCACTTAAGCCAGACCTCCTGGAGGCACCTCCCCAGGACGGCCAAGAGATGCTTAGTCTTTCCCTCAGCCTCCTTCCCACCCCAGTGCCAAGGATCCAGTCCAGGGAAGAGTCTGGAAGAAGCTGCCCCCCACACTCCACCACATTCCAAGGCCCTGGTGCCGTGCTGCTCAGAAGAGGCCATGGAAAGAGCTTCCAGCCAGCCGTGCACTCTTACTGAATGGAGAAACAGCTAGTCAGGTTATCCGAGAGTTGGAAAGCCAAGATATATTACAGACTGTAGGTAAAATCATGGAGAGAACCCTTCCCAGAGGGAAAAAAAGGGGGGGGGGAGGGAGTACTGGGAATAGTTACTGGGGAAGTAAAACCGGTCCTTGCTGATGCTGCACTGAGTTCAGCCTCTTTGTATGCATCAGGGTTGTAAACTCCTGAACAGAACCCCACATCTCAGAATCTTGGCACGATAAAATTTTGTTGGACTTTTCTGTAAAGTCAAAAAATGAATGATTCTAGATGCAAATGTTCCAAGAAACGATCATGATGATGAATATGCAACTATGTGACAATATTGTGAATTACTGATTATCTATGTAGGACGGAACGATCAAAAGTTATGAATGTTTGTGTTTGTTTCCTGTTTTGGTTTGTTTTTTTGGTATTTTAAAAAAAACTTTAAAAATTGAAAAAAAAAAAGAATGATTCTGGATGGGCAGGCAGCTGGTCTCCAAGCATCTTTCACCTGGTGGCTTCATCCTCTTAAACTTGTGGCTTGCGAGGGGTGGTTTAGGGGGTACCAGCCTCCCCACGTGGGTGACTGGGCCAAGGCCCAGGCCTGGAGTGGCCCCACTGCTTCCCCCACACTCCACAGCTCGGTGACGTTTGGCCGCTCCTGAGCACAGGAGGGGACATGAAGGGGGGCTGTGCCCCAGAAGAAGAAAAGGAGAGCTCGGCACACAGCTAGGGGTCCTGAAAGCCCCCCTCGATAAGCAGGTGACCAAAGTCCCGGGAAGACCTGTTCCTACCCTCGCCGGACTCACGGGGCAGGGAGGCTTTGGGGAAAGCAGAATTGACCTATAGAACAAGAAGGTCTGGGCGGCCCATGGGCACCCCCAGGTGGCTGTGTGACCCCGGAAAGGGGACCCTAATGCTCACCAGGACCCGCAAAAGCTTCCAGAGGACAGACAACTATCCTGCCACCACGGGCGAAGTCGGAGCCAGCCTGATAAAGATGAGGGCGGGGTGAGTCTGTCCTCGGCAGGGAAGCTTCCCGAGGACGGGGGCTGTGCCAGCTGTGATCCCAGTTTTGTCCTGAAGGCCGGACAAGGCAGCCCATAAATTATGTAGTTGGGTTTAGAAACTTAGTTTGGGGAAGCAACGGGACTCATTGCAGAAGTTAAAAGTAGCTCTCTGCACCTGGAGAACGGAGTAGGCCAGTGTTTCTCACAATTTAATACTTCCCCGTACACTTCCTAAGAACAAGGAAAGTCACTGATGAAACCACCTTGAGTACAATTATCAAGTTCAAGTTATGTAGCTTTGATAGAAAGCTGACCATCTATATGTGAATTTTTCCCCATCTCAGTAATGTCTTTTGGGCCTTTTCTCCATTGTTAGACCCAATCCAGGGCCATTCATTAAATTTGATTGCTACCATCTCCTTAGCTTCTCTCTGTCTCTCTCTCTGCTTGTGAAAACATATACACAACATGAACTTTCCCATCTCCACCACTCCCAGGAATAAAACTCCGTGGAATTTATCACATTCATGACGTTGTACTACCCTCACTTTCCAGAACTTTCCCATCACCCGAAACAAAAACCCTGCACCCGTTAGATATTAACTCCCCATTGTTTACCTCTCGCCCCTGGTAATCTGGTTCTACTTTGTCTCTATATATTCGCGTATTCCATTTATCCCATATAAGTGGATTATACAATAACTATCCTTTTTGTCTGATTTATTTCCCTCAACATGATGTCTTTTGGATTCACCCATGTTGTTGCCTGCGTCAGAACGCCATTCCGTCTTACAGCTGAGTATTCCATTATATCAATGGACCACTTTTTTTTTTAATCCATCGTCTGTGGTTGGATACAGGCAATGCTTCCATCTTTTGGCTACTGTGAATAATGCTGCTATGAACACTGGTGTACTATAACCGACATCTGATTAACAATATGAATTATTATTATAGGAGGAAGAGAGCAGGACCATGTAGGGAGATAGTGATTTGAGCTTCGGACTCCCTGCCCTTTTTTCTTCTCCCTATTAGAAGCAGGAAGACAGGCCCAGCACCCTCTTGACTCAGGGGAGGGTGGTACCCCTGGTGCAGGAAGCAAAAGTCCCCCTGGATAAACGTGATGTATGCATTCCCACAGACTGGTCAGCCCGGCCCCCGGAGAAGACCTCAGAGCACAGGCCATGGGGGAAGCTGGCCCCAGGCCCCAGAGTCCCAACCTGGCAGCCAGCCCATAGCCAAGCCTGCAGGAGACCTGCAGAGCCTCCAGCTTGTGGTGAAGCATCCGTGGTGACCAGAGGGACCAAGGGCAGCCCGTCGTCCTTCTCCACTGTAAATGGCCACTGTAACTGGGACCTCACTTAATTTTACTTAAGGTGTGGCCCAACCGAGTCAGGGTGGGTCTTAATCCTATTACAGAAAGCCATGGCTTTCTGGAAGGAACCAGAAGCAAGAAGTCAGCAGAACCCAGAAGAGAAAGGGAAAGACATCACTATATGATGGGAAAGCCAAGGCACCCCAAAGATTGCCAGTCAGCCAGAAGATAGCGACCCTGGGAGGAAGCAAGCCTCCAGACCCTGAAAGCATAAGCCAATAAATTCCTGTTGCGAAACAAACCCACTGTATGGGATTTGTCATAGCAGCTAGGAAACTAATACAGGGAGCAGGGTCACCCTCAGAAGAACAGGGTGCTGTCAGGAAGGGGGACTGGGTCACAGGCAGCCAGCCCGTGTCCACCATCTAGCATACCAGATGGAGGGTCCACGGTCACACCTCCATGGAGCAGGGTGTCACATCCCTGGGTTTGGCCCCTTCTGTATAGCTACTGGGGACTCTTCCAGGAGCCCACCTTGTCAAGTGGTCTCCAAGGCTTAGGCTGCATTTCTTCCTGAGAGCGTGAGGACGGCAAGGAGTTAAGGACAAGCCCGAGCAAGAAATAGACAGCTTCCCTGGCCATGAGAGAAGAAAAGAGGAAAGCACTTTTCTTCCATGAGCAGAGGGAGGGACCGGGGCATATACAAACTGCTGTGAAAACTGTACCCCGTCCCCATTGTGGGACGGCTCTCTGCTTTGGTTCAAGCAGAACATCAAGATAAAATACCGGGGGTCCTTGGGTGGAAGCCCAGCAGGTGGTTTGCTCATCTACAAGGTTATGGGGCTCCCCCACTCTGACCAGGCAGCCTGGAGGCCTCGGTCAGTGTGTAAGCAGCCATGCCCAAATGCTCGGGGGCCCTGGGTTTGCAGCTCTCCCCAGGGGTTGGGAGCCAAGGTACAAGCAAAGAACGCGGCAGCACCCCCTGGAAATCAGGGAGACCCAGTCAGTGACACCCAGGCCTGCCAGAAGGAAGATTCCATGGCAGAGATTAGGAGCCCAAGCCTCATTGTCACCTCCCTACTTATGCCTGGTTTGCTCACACCCATAGCGGCCAGTCCTGGTTGTAGTCTGCCTACCTCTCCAATTCCAGAGCCCTGTCCTGCCACCCAGGGCCTGCGTGGCTTTGGACCAGTCCCGGAATGTTCCCTGTTTCATCATTTGCAAATGGGAACTTATACAAGGCTGAGCCTCCCTGGGCCCAGGCGGAGATGGAACAGCATGCCAGCCTCACCCTGGAGGCGGGTGCTTTTGTCTTCTCCCCTCCTCCCTGCCATCTCATGGCTGCCACTATTATTAATAATACTAACAACAGTTACTGCTTCACTGTTACCTGAAAGTAATGACCCCAGCACCGGTGTCTAAAGAGGCTGAGAGCCCAGAGCAGGGCAGGAGGGGACACCTGAGTAGTCAGAGAAGATCCCACTCAAGCTCATCCTTGGCAGAAAAAAATAACCCAAATGGGCAGAGACAAGGGCATTCCCCAAAGGGCGGATAGAGACATAAAGGCAGAGGGGCCTGAGAAAGTCAGATGTGTGGGGTGCTCCAGTGAGTAGGGGACAGAAGGGCCTCGGATGCTGGACAAAGGGGCCCGGTCTCTAGCCATTGAACATCTTCAGTTGGCAAATGGGGTGGTTAAATACGTGCTGGAAAGATCGCTTGGACACAGGCCAGCTCGAGGCAGTGGCAAGGGTAGGCAGGCCACAAGGAGGGTGAAGTGCCACTCTTTTTTCACCATCGTCTACTTCCCCTCCCGCCACCCTCCCAGCCCGCATGCACAGAGAAGACATTGCAGCTCCAGGAGCCGGAGGGAGAGACCTTGCCGGGCATCTCAGAAGCTGGGCCACCCAGAACCCAGCCCTGGCTCTTCTGCACAGATCCAAGTTCATGTCCAAGATCACGAAGGCCAAGCAAAGGGACCCTGATCACTCCCAGCAGCTCCATTTTCATGGCCTGTTGCAGCAGGTTTCAGACTCAGCTCAACCCCTGACTTTCTGGAGGAGCCAAGTCAGGTGTCTTCCCTTTTCTGGGCCTCAGTTTCCCATTCTGGCCTTGGTGGCCTCTGGGGTGATGGCACAGGTGGACATTCCATTAACTGAGCTCCCCCAGAGAGAATGGGCTCCAGCGGTGGCTTAGTGCTGCACTGGATGGCTGAAGCCACCCTTGGGCATTTAGCTTGCAACTTCAAGTCCTCCTCCAGCCCACAGTTTGGAGCGGAGAGGGGCCCTGCTGCCTGCTACCTCTGAGGCCCGACCTGGAGGTGGGCCACTGATTACTTGGTGGAAGTAGACAGGCACTTGTACTCTTGACATCCATAGAACATCCCTGATCTAATCAGCAGCCTCCTGAGCTGGAGGCTGAAATCGGCCCATCTCGGCACCTGGTACCAGCCGGCCTTCGTATCAGCTTGACCTTGCACAGTCCCCACTGAGTTTGCTGTGAAGCGCCAGATGATAGATAACGACTAGAAATGAAATTATTGGAGGAGTTCACAAGCAACCGCCACCTTTAAGAAAGGGAGAATCGGCAGATACGAGAATTGTTGATTACCCTTTGCTGCCTTGCAGTCTGGCCCTCCTGTCTCCTTCTCACTTTTCTCAACTAAACATGAAGCTCCTACAAGTGTCCCTGGAAACAGATGACCTCAGAGAGAAGCTTCACTTCCTTAGCCAAAAAATCGCATTCTAGAACAGCCCTGTTAAACAGAAATATAATGCAAGCCCACGATTGTCACTATAGATGTTTTAGCAGCTACGTGAAAGGAGTAAAAGAAAACAACTGAAATTCATTTTTAATAAGGCATTGTGTTTAACCCACCACCTCCAGATTATTACCATTTCAGCATGTAATCGGTATACAAATTATTAATGAAATCCAATATTTTCCACTTACAGCACATCTCGATTTGGACGCTAAATTTTTATCAGAAATACTTGGTCTGTGTTCAGGGTTCATAAAATTTACAGTTGACAAGTGGATTCACGTAGCCAGGTTCTTCCAAGCACACTTCAAGGTTTTCCAAGAACTGAATCGAGTATTGGGTTTTCAACTTACATGTAAGTTAATTAAAATTAAGTGAAATTTAAAGTTCAGTTCGTCGGTCACATGAGCCACATTCCAAGTGCTCAGAGCAGGCTGGCGGCTCCCACAGTGACAGCCCCGTCCTGATGAGCCAGCAGCAGTGTTATGCCTGACACAGAGTGAAAGGAGCTCCCCAGTGCCCCTAAGATGGAACGAGGGAAGGAGCTTACTTTCCCAGGCCGCTCAAGCAAGTGCCAGGCCATGGTTCAAATGAAATAACAGGAATTTATTTGCTTGTGGTTTCGAGGCGAGGAGAAAGCCCCACATCAAGGCGTCATCGAGGCGCTACTTTGTCCCCAAAGACAGTGGCGTCCTGGGGCTGGCAGCCAATGATACTTGGTCCTGGTCTTGTCACTTCTCATCCGGGTTCCGTTAATGTTCAGCTTCATGCTTCCTGTGGCTTTCTCTCTCTCTCTCTCTATGCCTGACTTTTATTCTGCCTACAAAGGACTCCAGTAATGGGATTAAGACTGGCTGGCTAGAATGGCAAGACCTGGGGTTGGACCAGAGGAAGGGCAGATGTGGGGAGGATAAGTGTGCCTGCAGCTTGCTCAGCCACTAAAGAAGCACCTCTAGGAGGAGATTCACCTGAGAGGCCCCGATGCCCAGGCCAGCAGCTGCCCACAGGGTGCAAGCACCCAGACTTTGACCCATCGTCCCCAACTGTGATTACTGTTCCTTCTCCCTTCAAGGTCAGGTTCAATGACCGGTGACTCGGGAGACCTTTCTGGACTCCTCACACCTACATCCCCTGCAGTTAGTCTCTCTTTTTTTTAACTTTTTTATTGTAAAATATAACAAAAAAATGAAAAAAACAGTAAATTTCCAAGTACATTTTAACAAGTAGTTACAGAACAGATTATAAAGATTAGTATGGGTTATGGCTCCATGATTTGTCATTTTTTCTTCTAGCTGCTCCAAGATATAACCATATAATGGCTCAGCAGTCATACTCATTTGTTAAATCCTATCTTCTCTGTTATACTCCTCTTTTAACTTTTTTGTGAAAAATAACATATATACAAAAAAGCAATAAATTTTCAAGCACAGCACCACAATTAGTTGTAGAACAGATTTCTGAGTTTGGTATGGGTTATAATTCCACAAGTTTAGGTTTTTACTTCTAGCTGCTCTAAGGTACTGGAGACTAAAAGAAATATCAATATAATGATTCAGCACTCATACTCATTTGTTAAACCCTCCCTTCTCTGTATAACTCCACCATCACCTTTGATCTTTCTCCCACTCTTTAGGGGTATTTGGGCTATGCCCATCCTAACTTTTTCATGTGTTATGGGGCTGTCATTTATATGGGGTAGAGAGATGGAAATAGCTGACGTTCTGGAGAGGCTGGGCCCTCTAGATTTCAGGACTTACCTGGTCCAGGGACCCATCTGAGGTTGCAGGTTTCTGGAAAGTTACCCTAGTGCATGGAACCATTGTGGAATCTTATATATTGCCCTAAGTGGAGTGGTTTTGGTTGGAGTTTGGCAAGTTATGATAGGGAGCAAGGTCTAACTGAAGCTTGTGTAAGAGCAACCTCCAGAGTAGCCTCTCGACTCTGTTTGAACTCTCTCTGCCACTGATATTTTATTAATTACATTTCTTTTCCCCCTTTTGGTCAGAATGGCATTGTCGATCCCACAGTGCCAGGGCCAGACTTATCCCTGGGAATCATCTCCCACGTCACCAGGGAGACTGGGTGTCATATCCCACGTAGTGGGGAGGGCAATGGTTTCACTTGCAGAGTTGGGCTTAGAGAGACTGAGGCCACATCTGAGCAACAGCAGAGGTCCTCCAGAAGTAACTCTTAGGCATGCCTATAGGTAGTCTAAGCTTCTACGCCTCTTACATAAGCTTCACAGGAGTAAGACTCATGATTGAGGGCATGGCCTATGGATTTGGGTGTCCCTAAAGTTTACACAGTATCCAGGGTTTCTCCAGTGATAAAGTTTAATAGTTCCATATTTTTTCTCCCATCCCTCAAGGACATTACCAATACTTTTTTATTATCTGCTTAATATTCTCTGGGGCGTGTCCAGGCATTACATTAAACTATATGGGATTACAGGCCCTCACTCTTATTCTGGGCTCCCTATGTTTGGCTTATTTAAATGATCTATCCAGACAAGTTGAGTTAGATTATGTGCAACAGAAAATTTAGGTTCCGGACAAAATAAAGCTTTCTTCTTTTGGTCTCAAAGAATAGGTGACATTCTAAAATACAATGCCTTCCTTCCCCCTGTGTTCTGAATTACCTTAATCCCAATGTGGTTGGCTTCATTCTTTTCTCTGAATCCCAGATTATACATATATAAAACAGCCCCTCCAAATTCAGAAATAGCAATCACCACTCCGGACTAATGTGACTGTTATAAGAGCTGACAGTCTAAGCCCCAGTTTTCTTATAAATAAATTTAAATGAGATCATACTATATTTGCTCTTTTGTGTCGGGTTTATTTTGCCTTACCAAATGTCCCACAGTTCATTCAATCATTGCTGCAATTAGTCTCTTAAAGATTAAGAGTTCACAAGCTGCCTTGCTTCAAATCCGGGCTCTGGCACTTACTAGCTCTGTAACCGTGGGAAAGATTGCTCAAGTCTCTGTGCCTCAGTTTCCTCATAAACAAAATGGGGGGTAATAGGCATAGGTTAGAACTAGGGGGGGGGTGAAGAGGTGGGAAAGATTGCTCAAGTCTCTGTGCCTCAGTTTCCTCATAAACAAAATGGGGGGTAATAGGCAGATCCGCATAAGTTAGAACTGGGGGGGTGAAGAGGAAGCCTGAGGTGACAGAGAGGCTCAGAGTCTTCTATTTTTTTTTTTTTTAACATGAGCAGGCACCGGGAATCGAACCCAGGTCCTCTGGCATGGCAGGCGAGCATTCTTGCCTGCTGAGCCACCGTGGCCCGCCCCTCAGTGTCTTCTTGACCAAAGCTACTCATGATAAAACTACATAAACACGCACATGTGCACACACACACACACACACGCACACACACATACATGTGTAACTGGTGAAATCAGAATAAACTCTCCATCATCCCAACGTTGGGTTCCTGGTTTCGATACTGTCCTGCAGGGATGGAGGACGTTAACTTAAGGAGAAGTTGGGTGACGGGTACATGGGACTTCATTGGATGTTCCTTTGCAAGTTCCTATGAATCTATAATTCTTTCAAAAGAAAGTAAAGTTTTTCTTAACAGTACCTACCCCATCATGTTTTCGTGACACTCTGTACCTGCAGCATTCTTAGGCCAACACCTCGTCTGTGTTAAGTATTCGATAAAGTTTAGCAATTATTAGAACAGGGTGTCTGCAACATTGGGAAAGAGGGCAAACTTATTTTTAAAGAGTGTGTTAGTTAACTGTTGACAATTGAATCCTGTTCCCCCACAAAGGCATGTTCGGGTCCCAACCCCTGGTTCTGTGATGTGGACTCATTTGTAAATAGGACTTTGAAGATGTTTTTTGTTAAGGTGTGACCAAACTGAAGGAGAGAGGGTCTCAATCCAGCATGGCTGAAGCCCTTAGAAGCAAAGGAAATTGGGGAGAGAGAGAGAAGCCAAGGAGAGCAGCAGGAGGCTGGAAGTCAATGGAACCTGGAAGAGAAAAGAGAAGATGCCACCATGTGTTGCCATGTGACAGAAAAGCCAAGGAACCCCAAAGATTACCTGCCAGCCATAAGGTACTGACCCTAGGAGAAAGCAAGCCTTCTTAACTCTGAAACTGTGGGCCAGGAAATTCCTGTTGCTAAGCCAGTCTATCGTGTGGTATTTGTTTTAACAGCCAGGACACTAATATAGTGATTTTTTTTCAAATACTGTCCTTGATGCTTTGTTCAATCTAGAGAGAGCGTTTCAGACAGAGTTCCTCTAAGTTTAAAGCAATGGGTCCAACAGTTTATCTTTTCTAAAAGTGTAATCAATACACTGTTTCCCCTGAGTTTTGTGGCTTTTTGGAATCTTTATTTGTTGTACCTTTTACAGATTGACAATTGGGCCCATTGCTTTGAACACTAATATTTCCCCTGGACTCATATTGTGCGTATTATTTGGAAATGTAATAAATGGGCTACTTCACAGTTTATTGCACATCTTCTGAACTTGCAGACACCTGTACGTGGCACGTGGCCCCTAAGATGACTGTCTGTATGTCTGTCCACCCACTGCAGGGCTTGCTTCTGGCGTGTGCCTGACCCAGGCCTGGCCCAGACCAGACATTTGCACATGTTCACTGGCCGACCTACTCATTCTTTCAAATGTCATGTGACTGGGGAAGTAATAGAAATGAGTCCTTGTTTCAGTTTCCTCATTACTAAAACAAATACCGTACAGTAGGCTGGCTTAAACAATGGGAATTTATTGACTCACAGGTTTTGAGGCTCGAAATCCAAACCAAGGTATCATCAAGGTGATGCTTTCCTTCCGAAGACGGGCGTTATGAAGCTGGCTGCTGGCTGCCCATGGCTCTGGGCTCCTCTGTCACATGGCAGGGCACACAGTGACCTCTCCTGGGCTCTCCCTTCTCTTCCAGGTTCTGTTGACCATCAGCTTCCGGCTCCCCTCTGTGGCTCCCTCCCTCTCTGTCTGAGTTTTATTCTGTTTATGAAGGACTCCGGTAATAGGATTAAGACCTGTCCTGATTGAGCCGGGCCACCCCTTAACTGCAGGACCTCATCAAAAGGCCCTACTTACAGTGGGGGCCCACCCACAGGCATGGATTGAGTTAAGAACACGTTTTCCTGGGGTCCATAGCTGCCAACCACCGCAGTCCCTAAATTCACATGTTCTGCAAGACACAAGGAGCACGAGATCCCTAAAATGACTTGTTGAAATTCTTCTTAAAAAGGGGAGTGCCCTACAGTATAATTGGCCCACTAACCTGCCCGACTCCCCAGTGTGTGGACACGACGCCCCTGTCCTACAGATGTGGAAACTGAGGCACAGAGTAGTAAAAGCCACCACTGCCAGTCGAAGGTGGAGTCCAGAGTCCATTCCCCGATGAATCCAGTTCCAGCGTCTGGCTCTCGCCGGCTGCTGGGGCAGAGCCTGCACTGGGCACTGCAGCTGAGACTGAGGAAGAGCCGCCCTCAGACGCCCCTCACCCCACCCCCCACCTCCAGTGGTAACAGCGCTGGACAGGAACAGGGCGCTGCATGGGCGGAGGTGCGCCCAGGGCCCACTCGGAGCAGAGATGCAGAGAAAATTCTTTACACGTGATCTCAGCTAGACTAAATCTCTAGATAAATCAGGATGCTGGGAGGAATGCAGCAGGGACTTCGTGGGTTTGAATGGGGTCACCCCTGGGAAACCTAAGTACAGAGGCTCCTCTAGCCAGGACCACGCGGTTTAGGAACTTCCTTGAATGCAAAGCTGGTCATTGGTGTGGGACCTTACTCCTCAAAGCCTGGTCCGTGGGGTGGAGGCATCAGCATCCCTAGGAAGCTTGTTGGAATGACAGAATCCTGAGCAGCGCCCTGTCCTATCGAAACAGAAGCTGAGTCGGGCGACTCGCGTGCATGATAAAAAAAAAGTGGGAAAGCAAAACCGCACCAGTGCTGCTTAATGTGGACCAGGAGCTCTGGAGGACAGAGTCACACCTGTGCACTCAGAATCTGGGGCTTGCTCTTCAGAGGTGCTTGGTGAGTTACACCAAGGAAGGAGCCATCTCGAGAAGCAGGCAAAGTGTTGGCGGTGATGGGAGAAGAGGTGGACAGCGGTGATGGAACCGAGTCGGGTTCCTGGGCTGCAAACCCTGGGCTGACTACCATGGGCTGATTTTTCTGGCCCCCAGACATATTTTGTTTGGCTTATAAGGTTTTTTCACAAGGACAGGCTCTGGGAATCAAACCCGGGTCTCTGGCGTGGCAGGCGAGAATTCTGCCACTGAGCCACCGTTGCACTACCCTTATAAGGTATTTTTAAAAGCAAGAGACTTTGCTGCGTAAAATATAGATTCCTGTCTGGTAAACGTGGGCCTGCTTTCTTCCTATGAGCAACAGGCAGGAGCTAAGACAGCTGCCCCCTTGAGACAGGAGGGCTGAGTGTTCTCTAGCAGGCTAGAATTCCCACCCATCTCTATTGTCCCATCTGACCTGCTTCGTCAATTTGTCTTGCCTATGGGGAGGTCAGTTACTCTAAAGGGGTTTGAGTCTCTGCACCTTCGTTCAAGTAATAAAAAATAAAACCTCAAAATCAAAGATGGCTAGAAAATGATGGTTATTGTATATTGGCTGGATCATTTGATACCCCCAATTATTTTGGGAGACGAAGTCCCCAAACCTTGGGAAAGTGCTGCCTTTCTGCACAAGGGAGAGTGATTGGAGAAAGGAGGGAACCTTTGCAGAAGGCCCCGCAGCAATGTGAGGTCTGAGCCTGAGGTTGGTTCTGCAGAAGGCAGGGAGCTTGGTGGCGGGGAGTTGGGCCTAGGTATGGAAAGGAAAGAGCTGCTTCCAAAAGCTTCATCGGGAGCCATAGATAGCTGCAAAAGCACAAGCCCTCCTGCAACCTCCACGCTGCGGTGAGTGGCCAGGGCAAGCCCCTAGCTGCCAAGGGGTCCCTGTGACCATTGCAGAGTTTGGCAAGGAAAGCGCTCAGCTGAGAGATTTCCAAGGTGAGTGGCACAGATCTGGGTTGCAAAGAAAGGAGCCCAGTAAACTATAAATCACTAAGCTGCACATTCACCAAATATTTGTTGTATATAATGAATAACTCAAGGATGTCTGGCTTTAAAGCTTTGAAGCACTAACTTAATAATCCTCTGAGACCTGTGAGCTTAAATCCTCTTGGTCAAGAATCACCTGGTGTATGAAAAACTTTGGGGGCTAGCTCGCTTTAGGGGCTGCGCTGTGGGGTTGCGTTTAAAGAGGCAGCTGCTACAGTCCCACTGTCTGAGCCTCAGCCTCTCCCCAGGACTGAGGTCCCAGGGCAGTCACAGAAGCCCCTACTCTTCAGGTTCCTCACCTATAAAATGACCACAATAAAACAGCTCTGCAGAAGGAGGTAAGCGCGGTAAGCTACCGCTGAGTGACTCCAATGGCAGTGAGGATTGCAATTGCCAGAGCAAAATCACATGCAGGAATGCAGGTATTCACTCCCTGCATTTCTAAAATATCAATATTAATGACCTAGATTTTCCATAAAAAGTTAAAAGGTGCCCAGAATATGTAAAATTTCAAAAATAAGCAAGGGTATTTTATACATTTCAAATTAAAAATTTGATAAACATTAAAAGCAGGCGTGAAGCAAAAGCCTATGAAATGTAAACATTAAAAAATTTACCCTTCGACATGACTCCCAGGGATGAGCCTGGCCCTGGCACTGTGGAATCAACCAAGCCTTTATGACCAAAAGGGGGGAAAGAAATGGAACAAAATATGGCATCAATAGCTAAGAGATTTTAAATAGAATTGAGAGACTCTTCTGGAGGTTACTCTTCTGCTAGATATTGCTAATTGTCATGGTTTACCAAACCCCAAACAACATCATTCCTGTTAATCCTTAAGACCACCCAGGGCTTTATCTGAGCTCCCACTAAAGTTTGATATGCTAAGATCACTTTCCAGAAGCCTGTAATCTCCAGATGTTTCCTAGGCCAGACAAACCCTGAAACCCAGGGGGCCCAGCTTCTCCAAGAACATCAGCCCGTTCTATCCCCCATCCTATATTGTCAACATCCCTTTTCAACATGAAAAAGTTAAAATGGGTGCAGCCCTAATATCCCTAAGAGATTGGGTGAAGGATCACAGGAGAAGGAGGAGTTATAACAGAGAAGGTAGAATTCAATAAATGAGTATAACTGGTGAATCACTGTATTGATATTTCTTTTAGTCTCCAGTGTCTTGGAGCAGCTAGAAGGAAAAATCTAAAATTATGGAACTGTAATCCAGACCAAACTTTGAAATCTGTTCTATAACTATGTCATAAATGCACTTTGAAATTTATTGCTTTTTCATATATATTTACATTCACAATAAAAAACATTTTTAAAAAATGACCAGTGACAAACCAACAGGTGCTATATGGCCACACCATCCCGCACAAGACCCACACTGAAAGCAGAGAGCAGAAGGCTTTTCTTTTTTCTTAAATTGTGAGAAGCTGGTCTTCTTTGTCCTGTGAAGGGTAACACAAGTGGCACACAAGTGGCCCCCATGGACATGCAAATGCGAGACAAGCAGGCAGCCGGCATCTTGGGACTCCTGTGTGCTAAGACCTGTTGTGGCCGTTGGCGGTGGATTTTTTTTTTTTTTTTTTTTTTTTTTTTCTGAGTGGCTTGACAGAGATTGGCTCTCATTTGGTGTGCAGAAGGCGGGTGTCTGTTGGGAGAGCTGGGGTGGGGGTGGGGAGAAGGAGTCCGTGGCCTAATTCCATAACGAGCGCAGGTTTTCTGGGAAGAACGAGAGGGATACACCAGCACAGTGCTTTGCACACTTTTCAGAAAACAAGAAATAAATATGCCCACGCCGTCCAGGGCCCACTGAGGCATGAGTTTCATGAAATGGTTTCCTTGCTGCATGTAGTGCCTCTGACATTTCACTTCCACCTCCTTTTATTTTAAGTGCTGGACAAGAGCCACTAAACCGATTTCATGACCCCTGTTGGATTGGAGTCCATAATTTGACAAACACTCCCTGGACTTGATGCTCGGGAAATCTGTTGGGTGGACCAATGCCTGACTACAAGAAAGGGGTGAGGCTAGCAAGACAGAGATGTTGGGGGCTCAGGGAGCGTGACCTGGTGGAGGCTGGGGTGGGGCAAGGGACAGAGGTTCTCAGAAGTTAACACATCAGACACTCAGCCATCTGAAGCCAACTGGGCCCTGGAACTTGTGTGTGTCTGTGAGAGAGAGATGATGATGATGATGATGATGAGAGCCATGTACTAGAAAGTGTGTAGACCTTCCTCCAAGTGGGAGGTCACATGCTCCCCTGGAGAGACTTGGCTGGCCTCTCCCTCCCCATGGGGACAGCAGCCCATCCCCACTTGGCTGCAATCTCCTTACCACCACCAAGGCTCACCATCCAGCGGCACCTGGGTGCCCTGTGGGAGATTCTGGAAAAAGAATGCACAGCTTTGTCCACCCGGGAGCCCTCTGGTGGGAGCAGACAGCTGAAGCCCAGGCTGGACACCCTTTGAGGAGTTGCTCCTTCCAAGTAAAGCCTTGGACCTGGGGAAGCCGAGACTTCACCCTCCCCAGCATCTGTGCTCAGACCCTCCGACCCATCGTCAAGGTCAGCTTCTGCCCAGCAGCTTGTAGGGTGTCAGGATGGGGTGGAATTGGCCGAGACCCCTGCCCTCGGGAAGCCAGGAAAGGGAAGGAAGGGTGCCCTGCGCCTCTCTCCTTCCACCACTAGGTGGCAGCATCAGTGCCCTTGCCCCGCTTGTCTCCCCAGGGGACTCGGCCACTTCCAGGTCTCAGGGCAGCCCGTGGCCCCAACCAGCCCCTCCCGTTGCCGGCATTCCCGACCACTGTTGCTAGGAAAGAACAAGGCACCGGCCACTTGCTCTATGCCACACCTTTTTTTTAGTTTAGCATCGCAGTTACTCCTTGAGGTCAAGGCTGTGGGCCCCGGTGTGTCCCAGTGAAAACCGGAGGTTCTACCCAGATGTTGGCACTTGGAATTCAAGTCAGACAGCAGTGGTGTCCATCCAGGCAGCGGGGTGGCACGGCGCCGGCTGGGCACCCAGTGGCCAGACCTTCACTGACAGCACCCCAGTGTGGCCACTAGAGCCTCATCCTCATCCTCATCCTTCAGGGAGGCAGATGGACCCCGTGCCCAGCCTCCCTACTGTAGGGTGGGGTCACATGACTGAACTCTGGTCAGTGGACTGTGGGAGTCAAATGTAAGCCCCTGACTAGCCCTTCAAGTCCCCTCAGACATCCTCTCTACTCCCTCTTCCCGCATTTTTTTTTTCTACATGGGCAGGCATCAGGAATCGAACCCGGTTCCTCAGGCATAGCAAGCAAGCGTTCTTACCTGCTGAGCCACCGTGGCCTGCCCCCTTCTTCCCACATTTGACAAGCAAGCCTGAGGATCCAGGGGTCCTAGATGGACCTTGAGTCCGAGTGGCACAAACGAGAGGCTCTTTATGGTGTTAAGACGCTGAGACCTGGGAGCTGTTTGTTACAGCAGCCAGCTCGACTTACCTGACAGATGAGCCCGATTTCCTCGTCTGTGAAATGGGGTGTTTTAGGGTTTCCCGGGCTGCTCAAGCAAATACCGTGCAGTGGGCTGGCTTAAGCAATGGCGATTTATTTGCTCACAGTTTTGAGGCTGGGAAAAACGTCCAAATCAAGGCATGATCAAGGCCATACTTTCTTCCCAAAGGCCAGTATTCTGGGGCTGGCTGCCGGTGATTCTTGGCCCTGGGCTTCTCTGTCTCACTGCAAGGCAAATAGCGGCCTCTCCTGGCCTCTCCATTCTCTTTTGGGGTCCATGGACCTTCACCTTCTTGCTTCCTGTAGCTTTCTCTCTGTATGTCTGAATTTTATTCTGCTTCTAAAGGACTCCAATAATAGGATCAAGACCCGTCCTGAATGAGGTGGGCCACATCTTAACTGAAGCAGCCTCATCAAAAGGTCCTACTTACAATGCATTAAGTTACAGAACATATTTTTGTGGGGTCCACCCTGCCCCAAACCTCCACGGTTATCAATACTCTCTCCCAGGATATCGTGTCAATGGCATCATGCATGTAGGACTCCAAGCCCACGGTCTGGCATATCTCAAAGGCTTGCTCGGTCACCGAGGTCCCTCCTTGGTGCTGTCAGCAGCAGGGGTGGGTGACACCGAGGAGCCCTAGCTAAAGCTACGTTAACAGTACTGTGCTCTCCTCCCAGCACAGGGGACCAGATGCCCAGTGGGCCAATTGCATGGTCAAGGGGTTTATCCTCTGCAGCCCGTGGGAGTGCCGGGAGCCCTGCAAAGGTTTGCAAGCCCTACTTATGCAAATACTTTGAAAAATGAGCGCTTGCTGTAGCTGCAGAGAGTCATGTTTGTGCACTATCTCTAAATGGAATGCTGAGCTGAGGGGCTCACACTTACTGAAGTGAGAGGTCAGAGACACACTGGAGCCAGACACCTCAGTTCAAGTCCTGCCCACTTCCACCTGCTAGCTCTGGGACCCTAGGTAAGCCATGAAGCCTCTCTGTGCCATGGTTTCCCCATCTTGTCAAATGGGGCTTATCATAGGGCCCTTGCAAGGATTCAGGAGTTCACCTGCGTAAAATGCTCAGGGAAGTGCTTGTCATACAGTAAGTGCTCAATACATGCCACGCTTAGTACAAAGCACATGTCCCACTTGCGAACTCCTGTCCAGGCGAGCCAAGTCCACCTCCTGCCCCTTGTTAGTATGTGGAATGCCCGGAAGCTGCCCCCAGCTGCAGAGAAGGACCCTGTGCCTTCTGGAACTGCTGCTGCTGTGCCTGTCTGTCCACGGGCAGGAAGCAAAAGCCGTGTATCCAGGGCCTCCTGCTCTTTCCCATGCTGCATTTCTCCTGGGGGTTGGGGAGAGAAGAAAGACAGAAAGAAAAGGGAGGGGGCAGAAGTGGGGTGGTGAGACTTCGGGGAAAGGACAATGGGCTTTGTAAAATCCCTCGCTGGGTAGTCTGGCCAAGTTCAATGGCTCCGGGCCTCACGACCAGCAAGAAAAAATGTGGCCCAGGAATTTCTCCCCAGCGATTCCCCTTGTCTTTCTCTGTGGGAATTTGGAGCTGCAGGCACATTCCTTGCACAAACAACGTCCACTGCAGCTGAAGGTCCATTGGCCCAAGCTGGGCAACCCGGCTGGCCATGCCCCTCCAGGGGCCCACCTCCACTGCCCACTCCCTGAGAAGCGGGGATGGCGAACAGGCCAGAGAATGGGGCTCTCGCTGGCAGACCCCAGAGCCTGCACTGCCCGTGTCCTGCTTCTCCTGGGGTACTGCCTGCCTCTCACTGGTGACATTCTTCCCAGACGCTTTGTGCAGCTGCTTTTTCCCCAATCTGGCATGCAGGCTACATATCTGGGACAGAATTCCCACCTCTTGAGATGGGGTTTTTCTTTTTCTTTTTCTTTTTTTGCCTAAACTAAGTGCTTCCCAACTTGAAGGGAAATTATTTCCCCAGTGCTCCAAACTTCTTTTAAAACAGGGGTCGGCAAACTACGACCCGTCAGCCAAATTCAGCTTGCTGCCTGTTTTCATAAATAAAGTTTCCCTGGAACACTGCCAGGCTCATTTATTTCTGGACTGTCTATGGCTGCATTCACATCAAAGGGGCAGAGTCAAGTGGTGGCTAAAGAAGCCACATGGCCCACAAATCCTAAAATATTTACTGTTTGGCCCTTAGAAAATGTTTACTGACTCCTGTTTTAAAACAAAATGCATTCTTTTGAGGTCCACACGTAGTTGTGTCAATCAAATTAAGGGCCTGGAAAAAAAAATGAGAATAAAAGTAGAAAGGCAAAATTGGCAAGCAAAACACAAATGTGAAGTCCTTTAAGGCCTTCATACTTACGAAAGCCAAACTTCGCATTTTCCCTGAGCTTCCTGGTAGGCAAACCAAAAAGAGAAATAAGATTTATCTCTTTTCCTGAAGGGAAAGTAAAAGAGTGTATCAGTCATGATGGGATCCACAGCATTTTCTAGCGCAAAGCACTGCTAAACTTGTTTAAAAAATGTTACCTCCCTTTGCCAGGGCCACATACTTAATTGAGAGAAAGAAACCAGAACTAAGAGTCTGTAAAGTGAGTCTCAACTGCAATCCTGATGAAGAGGGAAGATATGGGAGAGGGGATGCTAGTTAACATGTTTAAGCAAAGGTGCAGCCAGATAGATGAATCTAAATCAGTTGGCCCAAAATCAAGCCTCCTTTCTGCTTATCACTTCTGTATGTCTGCTTGTTTCAGACTGAGAACAGTAACCCCACCTCATCACTAAGCTAAGCCCCCTTGCGGTGCCTGGCACAGAGTGGCCCCTCCAGATAGCATGACATGGAGTGGATCTGGTTCCCCTGCAAGCTGAAGAGGTTGTGTGAAAACGGAGAGTCCCTTCCAGCCGCAGCATGTCTGTGAGTCTGTGTTGGGTGTGTGTATGGTGTGTGCACGCTGAATTTGATTGTTTGGACGGTGACATTGGAGGTCGGATGGATCTGATTGAAATCCTAGCTCTACCATCGGCTGCCACGTGCCTCTGAGAGCTCACTTAGCCTAGGTGATGTCCACACTCTTACCTGTAAGGTGGACATGGAATGAGAGAATGCTTGTTAAAGCCTAGTGCCCGTCGGAGGTATACTTTGGAATGAGCTGTCTATAAAATGCCTTCTTCACTCCCCTCTTCTAAGACTCTAGCAGACACAGCTCTGACCAGCTAACAGGGCAAGGAGCTCAAATGGGCTTGCTGTGATTCTCTATGCATCACCTCTTATGGGCTTTGTCTTTTTCATTTGGGTGTTTCGTCTATGACATGCTCTAGACCCACAGGGCATCTGAGTCACCATCACGTGCTCTTCCTCCCCCGCCCCCAGAATATCCATCACAGAGTCATTAAGAGCACAGGCTCCAAAGCAGGACCTGCCAGGTTCCTCTACCTGCTCAGCCAGGAATTAGCTGTGTGACCTCATGCAAATTACTTCACTTCTCTGTGCCTCAGGGTCTTCCTCTTTAAAGTGGAAATAAGGACAACACTGAGCACATGAGCTTGCTCTGATTTCTTAGTGAACTTACATAAGAAAGCTCCTAGCCTGGCATGCAGGACCAGGCAGTGTTAGCCATTTGCATTATGTACCATTCCCTATGCACTGGTTATCTCTTGCTGTATAACAAACTACCCCAAAGCTTACTGCTTTAAAACAGACACTTCATTTGCTCATCATCCTGCAATCTGGGCAGGGGTCAGTGGAAAATGACCCCTGCCTGATATTGGCTGAAAGACCCACTTCCTGGCCAGCCTCATTCCGTGGGTGGGAGTGGGTGCAAAGTGGGCTGGGAACTCAGGTCTCCAAGCAGCCTCTCTACTTGGCAAGTTTGGGTTTCTCACAGCATGGTGGGCTCAGGAGAGTTCTGCTGCTCACAAAGGGACTGGCTTTCCCTGGAAGCAGCCATGTGGGCAGATAAATGGCCCAGAGTCACCTGTGCCACCTTCTGCTAGTGAAAACCAGTTACAGGGTAGCCTGGGTTCAAGGGGAGAGGAACAGACATGGCAGGAGAATGGGAGGTGTGGCTATGGGACCACTGTGTGAGCAAAGTGCCTACCTCCTCTCTATGTCCTCTGACCTGCTGCCATGTTGGGCCAGCATCCCCCACCTGGCTTATACTTTCCAGTCCCCACTGCACTCCAGCCACCAGACCATTTAGTCACAGTCACGGGTCACATCCATTCCTCACCCACTAGATGTCATGCTGTAGCTCTCCTTAACACAGGAATGACACTGTGGATTGAAGGACCATTCCTAGGCCATCCCTAAGCTGATGGACTCCTCCTCATGTCTCAAATCTCACCTCAAAGACCCGTCCTTTGGACAGTCTTTCCTGACCCTCCTCAGCAGTCTGGGTCACTGCCCCACTCCACAAGCCCCCAAGACACCCTGTCTGTCTCTCCAGAGCTTTTCCTTTGGGTTGTCAGGTGGTCAGTCATCATTTGGTATACAGACAAATGAATGAATGAATGAATGCTCATTGTACTCCCAAAGCTACACCTGTGACTAAGATGTCATGCCCCCATTTCTACCCTTCCCTTGACCACCCTGGCTGAGCTACACCCTGAAATGGCACTGTGAGGATACCTCAGGCATCTCTGGGAGACACAATCCAGACTCTGGCAGAAGGACCATGGAAGTCTTGTCCTGAGTCGCCTACGAAAATCTCTGAATGCCCTGGAGTTACCTGGAACCAGGAACTCAGGCTGCACAGGCTCCTGGATTGCAGCAGCAGCAGCAGCAGCAGCAGCAGCAAGTTTCCTAGAAATCTGCCTGTATATGGACCATCAAACTTTGGGTCTTCCAGAAAAATGAAATAGAGCTGCAGGGAGATGGAGTTCAAGGTGGTTGGAGGAAACCCCTGCCCCACAGAGCTTTGTCCTCCAAAGATGAAATCCACCCCAGAGCCCACTGCATTCACTGGATACCTCCCCCTGGCTCTATATCTGCTCTGCTCTGGTGGACAGACAGCCTGTCATCCCAGCTCAGGACAAGGTCCCACAGGCCCTTCCCTGGTCTCTCTCCAGGAGCCGGAGCTCAACTGGACTTTTGTAGCACTGGTGAGCCTCAGATTTTGGCTCAATTCTCATAGGTTTGGGATCATGATTTGTTTCAGGGGCAGAGCTAGGTTCAAAGAGTTTGATTTTTCAGGTAAATTCTGTATGTGCTTTTTCAGCATAACCCACAACTCTAGGCTTAACTAGGGAAATGCCATCCATCCGTCATCCATCCATCTACCTTTTCACCCATCCACGACTATTCACTTATCCATCATTATCCACTGACCCATCCATCCATCCACCCATCCATTCATCTACTCACTTATTCATCCACCTTTCACCTATCCATTCATCTGTTCTCCTATGCACATTATTCATCCATCCATCCACCCATCTATCCATCCATCTATCCATCTATCTACCCATCCATGCAACCATCTTAATTCTGTCACTTCCCACCTCATTGGTCTTGGGCATGTCTCTTCACCTCCATGAACTTTATTTTCTTCCTCTGTAAGTCAAATCTAATGGCATCTGCCTTATGGGATCATCCTATGGTTTAGGTAAAATAACAACATTTGTGAATTGCCTGGCACATAGTAGATGTTATTGTTCCTTCCCCCTTGAGGAATAAGAAGCACAACTATAAAACTATAAAAGACAATGTATAATCAGGAATTAAACTATGTGAAATCAAGGGAAATCATTCTAGAAGCCCTTGCCTTGCTTTCTGTCTGCTGAACTGCCCTGAGAGTTGACGTTTAAAGCCACTTTGAAAAGTCAAGTCTCCCAAAATACATTTGAACTGTTCAATGGGGAAGCTGACCCTTTATAATAGGCTCATTTGAAATGATCCTGCTTTGCTACTTCCTCTTAGAAAGATAAACAAGTGCCCTACAATGGCCACTGTGATGTTTTCTTTTAAATCTTGCTTTCCAAATGTAGGAGTTGGCCACTGGACAATCACCCGGGAGGGCTGCCTCTCTGCAGATGCTCTCCCTGAATGCCAGGGAGCTCCAGCCTGGAATTCCTGGGGCCTCATTAAGCCTGCTGCAACCCAAGTACTCTTGCCTGGTGCGAAAACTGTTTAAAATGACTTGGCAGCAATAAGAAGTCGGCGTCTCTGTCTTTTCTCAGTTACTCTCTCTTTGTAACCCCCGCCTGCATGTCATGAAGTGAAAACATCTTTCTTTCCGGATCTACTGCAGGGCAACCCTCCTCTCTCCCCAAAGCCTCACCCGGATCTTTCTGGAGGGTTAAAGGAGAGGGAGGCAGCACTCTACCTCACTGTTGTTAATCTCTCCTTTGAATGAAAACTTAACTCCTGGGAAAACTTCTTTCTTGCTTTAATTCATTCTCCTCCATATTTTAACTCTTGCTCTCCAGGCTTCAAGTGGCTTCTGCAGGAATTCTGGCCTGGTCTAGTACTGCTCCTCTCCTGGACCACTTCTGTTCTCCCGGGATGGGATGGGGGTGGGACAGAAGGAGAAAGCCCCATTCGAGCCAGAGATCTAGATCTGAGCTTGACTCACAATCCTGCTTCGTGGTCAGGGACAGATTCTAGGACCTGGAGGGGTAAGAAAGAACCTTGTGCAAAAGCCCCTCTCTGTGCCAGGCGTGTGACATAATGTCTCTCACTTGATTGTTTGCATATCTTTAATTACACGACAATACATGAATATACCTTCCTTTCATTAGACCCCTGTATGAAAAGTAAAGTCTCTTGATGTTCACTTTCAATCCATTCTTGTCACTTGCCCTCTCTCCAGAGGGGACCACTCTTGGTTTCCTCCCTAACTCTCCCAACCTCTCCCAACCTCCCAGATAGAGTTTCCTAGACTCAAGCACCTAGAAACCGTGTCAGGCATAGAATGAGCACTCATGAAATATTTGTTTAATTGTACACCCAGAGAAACTCTGTTGAAATAATATTTTGTGGGTGTGTGCTAGCACTTTGTAAATCTCAGACTTTCAGCTCCGTCTGTCTCCTCCTTTTATATAGTATCCCATTGTATGAAAATGCCAGCGGATTTGACAGGTCCTTTACTGGTGAACATTTTGATGGTTCCACTCCTTGGCAATTGCAAACAAGGCTACAATGAATAGCCCTATACAGGTTTTCTTGGGCATGCATTTCTGTGGGCGCGTACGTCTATGTATGTAGACGTACACGTAGGCATATAGTGAGAATGGAATTGCTCGGTCAGGAGGTATCAAAGTTTTTGGTTTTAATAAGTAGCTGCCAAGTGATCTTCCAAAGTGATTGCACCAAAGCAATCACTGTTTGCCCAAATCCTCACAAACAATTGCTGCAGATGATAATGCTAGCTCACACTTCCAAAGCACTTGGCCAACTGAATTATATATATATATATATTCTCCCCGTTTCATAGAGAAATGGAGCACAGAAAGTTTAAACTTGATGCTTGATACCATCAAACCTTTTATTTGCGGGAATCCGAAAGGGTGTCATTTCCCTCGCCTTTCAGAGGGGCACCCAGTTCCCAGGTAGGCAGTAGCCCAGCCCGGTTGGTAGCCTGGGCAAACACTTTCCCTGCCCACCTCTTGCAGAGCTCGGGCCAGCTGAGAAAACTGAGCGGGAACACGTCCCTTCACCCCCACCGAGGCGGTAAGGATGGAGGAGACAGAGGGCGCGGGCCAAGTGTCTTCCCCACCCCCACCCCACCTCCGCACCTGCTTACTCCCCCATCACATCCCCCTCCCCCCAAATTGGTTCCCGGGGTGGGGGTGGGGGGGTGGCGGAGGAGGAAGGCGCCGCCTGCTCGGGAGTGCACGGAGCCCCCTGGCGGCCTCCCGGCGAGCGCAGAGCTCGCGCCGGGGGAGAGTAACGGGCCCCGCTCGGGGAGGGCGCCCCGGAGGGCAGGGAGCCGGCGCGCAAAGATCAAAGCGGCTGGCGGCGCGGCGGGCGCGATCTGCGCGTTCCCGGGGACATTCGCACAGTCTGCCCGGAGACCCGGGGCCGCCGCGGGGCCGGGAGGGAACCGAGCCGCCCCTCTCGCCCGGGACACTGCCCCGTGGGCGCCCCGCCGGGCACTGTCCAAGCCCGAACCTGGGCCACTCCGCCCGGGGTCAGGGGGTGGCACGGGTGCCGGCGGGAGCGTCGCGGGCTGCGGCGGGCTCGGGTGGCTGCCATGGGACTGTGCTGCTGCAAGGACTGGAGGGGACACCTGCGAGCTCCCAAAGGTAACTCTCGGGCGCGCACGTGCGCCGCGTGGCCCGGGACCTCCGGGGTGCGCGCTGCGGCTCCTGCCTGCTCCCTCGCCGGGGCTGGAGCCGCGCGGGGGGGTCCTGCCGGATGCTCCCCTGGGGCCGCCCGGCACCTGCCTTGGAAAGGATGCAGGTGTGGGTGAAACTCCCCCGAAGTCTTCTAACTTGGGAATCGGAGCCTCTCCTTAACTTGGGGTGCCGGGGGAGCGTCCTGGGCCCGGAGCTGGGCCGGGGTCTGAAGCCGGGAGGGAGAGGAGGGCAGCGGAGCGGAGAGGGGGGCGTCCGCCCTGCGAGACCCGGAGCGGCCCGGGAGGCGCGCGGGCCTCAGGTTGGCCAAGTCCCGGCGGAGGAGCCGCAGGTTCCCTGCAGAGGGAGCCCGGTGAGCGCCCCACGCCGCTGCTGCGGCTTAACCGCCGGGAGAGGGGCCATTCATTCCCTCTGCCCGCGTCTGTCACAAACTTGGACCGAGGGGCCGTGACTCAGAGTTTTCCAAAAGTCCGCGGCGGAACCTGCGACTGGAATGCAGCAGGCTTGGAGCGGGCCCAAAGCCGAGAAATATGCTCGGGACGTTGGCGGCCGCCGGGAGGTCCGGCCTCCTTCTCGGGGCAGTGGACCTTCCGATTTAACTCTTGACGGACTGAGACTATCCCTGTTGATTGTAGGATATCCGGTGGGGCCTCCCTTTCCAGCAGCCCTTCCCAAGGTCTCCTGACCCTAAAACTTACCTGCCCGGCTTGTTAAACATGCAGCTTCCTGGGCCCCAACCCTGACCTACTGGGTCAGGGCCTTGAGGAAGACCTGCGAAGGTGTGTTTTTAAGGAGATCCCCCAAGTCATGACTATGGGACCAGCTAAGTGTGGGAAACCCTGCCTGTAAGCCGTCCCTGTATCAGTGCAGGCTTTACCAGAGTTGATACCTGGTCCGCGTTTCTCTGTATATTCTGGATCCAAGTTAAAGGAAAGACATGACTGTGTCAGGCAGCTGGAAGGCCGCTGGTCCTTTGATAATAATGATGCCACAACTGTGCACAGTTTTTTTCACAAAAGATTCAAGGTGGCTTATATGTAATAATTAAATATAAACAACCTAACCAGGGCCATACATTAAAAACAAGTGTTAAGAATGAAGGCCTTGAAGGGTAACCAGACCCCAGTAAATTAGGTCCGAGGATATATCTGGGGTTGATCTTCTTTGCAGCCTAAACCAATGGGAACCAGTGGGAAGTGTGAATAGTTGTATGGGTCTTATTATCCTGGAACACTGGTTATTTTTAGCATTTGGTTTTAAAATGGAAAAAAAAGAAAAAAATAATTTTGCATGTGGGGCTCATCTGAGAGTGTGTGTGTCTTCTGTGTTCATAGCTATGGCAGTAATAGGATTCATGGGGCAGTGCCTCTTTGCATCCTCCCTGAAGGCATTCCGGGGCCCCAAAGCGGAGCTAGAAGGATTTTACTGGGGAAGTGGGGCAGGGTACGGCAGCCTTGGTCTGGCCTGCCCGCTTCTCTGTCTGTAATCAGGCCAGGAGGTGGGGCCGGAAGCAAAGGTGGATTTGCGAGGCATTGCTGAGGGAGGGTGCATATATTTTTCTGAACTCCACAAACAGCTTTCCACTAGATTGTCTTCTGGGGCTGTGACAGGGCCAGGGTCAGCCAGCTGGCTTCGCAGTTCCAGCTAAGGCTACAACTGGTAGAGGAGTCCCCAACTTGTCCCCATCCGTGCACCCCAAGGCCAGAGTACACAGCAGGCTGGGAGTGGGGTCCCAGCCCAGAGTGCCCACAGGGTCCCATAGCCTATGTCAATTAGCAGAGCTGGCCCTGTCCAGGGCAGGCAGCCAGCTACTGCTGGGCAGTGAGGAGAGAGCTCCTCTGGCTGGATCTTCTAGATGTGCAAGACAAGCAGACATTCCTTTTTTCAAAATGTAAAATTTCCAAATGTTTAAGAGTCATCAACTTAGACGTCTAATTTAACAAATTAGAACCCAAGGGGGTGCTGGGGCAGTGGGCAATCTGGAGCATTATTCCAAGTGAATTTCCAGGGCACGCTAGCTAAGTGTCTGCAGTAACAAAAGGAGGAGTTCCTTGGTCAAATAACCTTGGAAATCATGAGTGAGTTACCAAGGTTTGAGAGGTTTTTGTTGTAAGACTTCCCAGAGCCTTTAACACACTGGTACAATCATGTGTCTCCAAGTGTAAAGCAAATTGTAGGTACGATCTCCAAACTTTTGCCCAGGGAACCTGTTTTTCAAAGACCATCCCACAGCACCTCTATTTTTGGACACACTTTCAGAAAAGATGGTTTAGACATTAAGCTGTCTCAGTTGTCATAGCAGTGATACAGTAGGTCTGTTCCCAAAGGAGTAAATGAGAGAGAGTCAGAGAGAGAAAGAGAGAGTAGAGTGAACAAGAGAGAGAGAATGTGCTTATGTGTATTTAGCTTTTGCAAACTACCTAAGGAGATATCTGACTCTCCAGACTTGACATATGTGAGTGTAATTTTTTTAGAAAGGGTCGAGAGTTCATTAGACGTCAATAAAATTAACATTTTCTTAGGGTAACAACAACTAGTATTGATTTTCTTCTTGGATATTTTTTCATCAAAACTTGTACAACAGAATATTTTGCCATGTTGTCCCTGTTTAAAAGTGTTGCTTGATAACGTAGAAAAGATCCATTGATAAATCTGTAATCCCACAAAGAGAGCAGTGAGAGTACATCGGGTGCCAGGATTTTGTAAGTGGCTCTCCTCTCCATTTCCGTAAAACTGAACATCTCGGCGCTTTAGCCAGGAGACGCTTGGGCTCCTGCTAGCCGCAGAGCTCCAGGTGGGCACCGTGGACCTGTGGGGGATGCCAGCAGATGGCTCTGGAGGCGGATGAAGCACAATTCATACCATCTGCGAGCAGGTCATTGCATGATGGAGTCAGCCAGGAGTCTGGGAAAGGTCTGTGCACAGGGTCTGAATTGCAGAGGAGGATTATGTCTCGAAGGCGGAGGCAAAGGGTCTTGCCTGAACTCTAAGGACCTCCCTCCCCTCTGATTTCATTGTTTCGGGGGAGTGTTTCCAGATGCTTCTGCCATTTAGAGCTCTGCAGTGGGTCTGCTGGGTGGCAAGTGCCATTTCCTTCAACTTTGCATTGTTGCCCAGGGCCAAGACTCAGAGGAGAAAGCGTGGAAATGAATGCGGCAGCAAGTCACCTTTTGTTTAAGGCCGGGTAGGGGGCCAAGGAAAGGCTGCTCAACCTCAAGACCCTCCATGCACAGGCACGCTGCTGGGGCAGGGGCTTCTCCACCCCTCACCTTTCCACGGGGCTCAGCATCAGAACGAGCTGCCTCTGTCTTCCTGGATGTCACCCACTTTCACCTCTCTTCTCCTGCCCACAGGGATGGGTTAGGTTTAAGAACATGTTTTTCTGGGGTGCAGACAGCTCCACACCATGGCAGTCTGGGTGCATTGCCCCTCTCCGGGGGTCCTCTTGTCCCCTCTGTGACCCGCAGCAAACCCTGTAGAGAATCTGGGCTGGGGGAACATTGGTGAGGGAGCCCTGTACGTGCAGACTGGGGGGAGATGACTCTGGTCCCCCCCGGGGTGGGCCCAGGCACCCTGAGGGTCCCGGTAACAAGCCCAGGCAGGAAAGCCCGGCCCCCACTCCGCGTATCACTCAGCTGTAGTCAAAGCGAGCTTTGGAGGGTGGGTTCCCATGACAGGCCCCAGGCCCCTTGCCTGACAGGTGGGGCAGGGATGCTGCTGCTGGACCCGGACGGAGGGCAGAGAATGGTGTGCTGCCACCAGTCCAGGGTGACAGGATAAACTGCTGTGCACCCTCTGACCCCACCCAATGTGACGTCCCCTTTTTCCACCAAGGCTTCCGAGACTGTTCACAGGCAGCTGTCATCCATTCTGCCACTGGCTAGGGCTCACTTGGGGAGGACACAGCCTCGGCTCTGCCCGTGTCCATGGCTGGGTAGGAGTGCAACTCAGGACACAGAGAGTGACACTGCAGGCTGAGAAGAAAAGCAGTGGGAGCAGCAAGCCTGGGTGCCATGAGGGACTTGGGGGTTTAGGGGGTGCCCAGACCAGTGATACCCAAGCTGCATTTCATAGGAAGAGTCAGCCCAGCGGAGAAAACCAGGCAGGACTTTCGAGGCCGACGGAGAGTGGATATCAGCACTCGCTCCGTGTGCCAGGGTCGGGCACTTTGGGGACCGCGAGCGCTCAGACCCTGCGGCACCGTCCTTGGGCCCCACCTCTGGGTCCCGTCCCCTGGGGTCCTGCTCCTGCATGCGCCCCTAAAATGGCCCTCCCCAGGCTCACTCCTGCCCCATCCTATTCTGCACTCACGTCAGCAGACGTGTCCCCTCCAGAGGCCTCGGCACCAGCCATCTGTCCCAACATCTCTCCTGTGCAGGCCTTGCTCTGAGCACCAGGGCCACCTGAGCCCTCCATTGGATGTCTCCAAAGCTCAAAACGCCAAACCCCAACTGTTGATCTCATCGTCCTCCTCTAGTTTTCTATCACCAGTTTTAATTCCAAAACATACCTCAGTTTCCTTGTATGACCCCATCGCGTGCCAGCACCCTGGTCCCGGCTGCCACCACCTTGCCCCAGCCCCTACAGGGGCCCCCTGACAGTGCTCCCCTCTTGCACCCTTTCTCATTCCAATGCATCCTCCAGTGTAACCAGAGGTACCTTTTTTAGTGGCTTGTTGGATCTCATTGCTTCCCTGTTCACAGACCCCTAGGGAGCCCCAGTGGCACTTAGGGTGACAGCTAAATGCCTCTACTGGGGGTCAGCATGTTTACTAGCCTCAGCGTGCCCACCCTAACCCCCAGTCAGCATCCTGCAGCCGCACAGGCAGCTTCTCCTTCCCAGGTGCCCCATGTCCCTCGCCGCTGGCATTGCCCACACTTCTCCTCTTGACCTGGGGACCCCAAACTTTTTTCCTGGGCTTCAGTGTCACTTTCCTGAGAGGCCTTCCTTGACCCCTGACTCCATTCTTCCCTGTTATTTGCTCACTTACCATCCTGCATTTTTCCAAATGTGTAAATAGACATTATTTGTGCAGAATGCTTCTCCTCCAGGTGAGCCAGAAACTGCATGAGGGCACGGACCTGCTTTTGTTTGCTCACCAGCAGGGACAAATGGCAGAAGCCAGGTTGTATAGGGGTGTTTATGTCCAGAAGGGAGGCTGGATTGGACCCTGAAGACAATGGAGAATCTTCTTGCTCTGGGGTCAGTGCCTCAGGGTTTGCACAGGTTCCTTGCTGTTTCTGAGACAGATCTTTCTTTATCGCCTCTTCCCTAATCAGATGTCCTGGGGAGCAGATCTGTGGATATTTTAAAAAGGGAACCAGCCTCTGCGAGAGGCACTGGTTCCATTTCCCAGGCGGGGAACCTCAGGTCACCACTTCATCTCTCTGAACTTCTGCATCCTCGTGTAAAATAGGGACAGTCCTATCACTGACTCTTGCTGGCCGGAGTACCACTTGGAACCTCAGTTTCCTCATCTGTGCAGAAGGAAACAGGCAAGGTGGGATTATCTCTACCTTCACTCACAGCTTGAATCTCAAATGATTCTCAGTGGAGACTCTCCTAAGTATTCCTAGTAGTGGATGGGGAGCTGTGGGCCAGTGCCTTCTCCGGTCCTGCCCTGAGGGGAACTCAGTGGCCATCTAGCTGGGGTTGGGGCAGCAACTGTCAGGGGCCCAGTTGCCCCTCCCCTCCCCAGAGACCAAGTTTATGAATAAGTCTGTTTACCCAACACACAGCCTAAGTCAGCACTGCTGGCTCCTCAGGCTGGGGTGGGTCTTATAGCATCAGAAAGCAGGGGTCCCTGTGGAGTCCCTGACCTTGGCCAAAAGGGCAGCAAGCCTTCCAGAGAGCTGAGCCCTAACTCCTAAAGGCAGGGACAAGAAGTTACTTCTCTAAGTGTTTACTCATCTTGCTTTTCTCGGGTCCTGATGCCTCCAGGAGAAAGTCCTTCAGGAATTCCTGAGACCCAAATGGGGGGCATCCAACTGAAGCAAGCCCCTAAAATTGCCCTCCCTATCATGCCTCCCCCCACCAGGTTCGGTATCTAAAACACATCCTGCCCAAATTACGACTTTTGCTGGGATCTTTGCCCAAACACCACATCGCTGGAATTTTGTAAGAGCTATGTTGAGATATATTTCACATACCATGAAATTCATACATCTAGAGCATACAACTCAGTGGTTTCTAATATATTCACAGTTATGCAACCATCACCACAATCTAATTTTAGTGCATTTTCACGATGTTCTGTAAAGAAACCCCAGGGCCATTATCAGTTACCTCCCATTCTGGAAATGACCACCTTCTCAACCCCAATCCCCCACCCCCACAGCCCCAGGCAACCACTAAGCCTCTTCCTGTCTCTGTGGATTTGTCTCTTCTGGACATTTTATTTAACAGGAATCACACCAATCTGCAGTCTTTGTGACTGACTTCTTTCCCTGAGTATAGTGCTCTCAAGGTCCATCCATTTTGTGGCACATATCAGGACTTCATTATTTTTCTTGGCTGAATAGTATTCCAGCTTGTGGATAGACCACAAATGTTTATCCATTCATCCGTTCATGAGTTCATGGATATTTGGGTTGTTTCCTTTTGGGGGCTAATGTGAATAATGCTGAAGTGAACAACTCTGTACAACTTTTGATGTGAACACAATTTCTCTTAGATTTTACGAAAGCGTAATTGCAGAATCGTATGGTGATTCCATGTTTGACATTTTGAGGAACTGCCAAACTGCTTTCTAAAGCAGCAAATTCTCCATGGTTTCACCAATACTTGTTGTTGTGTGTCTTTTCATTTTAGCCATCCTAAGGGGTGTGAAGTGGTATTTCATTATGGTTTTGATTTGTACGTCTATAATGACTAACATTGAGCATCTTTTCATGTGCTTATTGGCCATCTGTATACACACACACACATATGATAAATGTGTATTAAATTATTTGCCTTTTTAAAATTGAGTTATTTATCTTTTCATTGTTGAGTTGTAAGAGTTCTTTATATATTATGGTTATGTGTACCTTATCAAATCTATGATTTCCAAGTATTTTTTTTTTCCTATTCTGTAGTTTGTCTTTTCCACTTTCTTGATAGTATCATTTACAGCACAAAAGTATTTAAATTTAATAAAGTCCAAATTATCTGGGCTGTTGTTTTTTTTTTATCACTGGGGTTTTTAGTCTAGTATATAATAAC
>PVIY010021981.1:0-41633 GCA_004026745.1 Myrmecophaga tridactyla
AGGCGAGGTGGGTTGGGCTGCACTTGGGGTGGGGGTGGGTGGTGGGTACCTGTGCTGGGATTGGTGGGGTGGGGGAGCTTGGAGCGCTTGGAGTGGGGGAGGGTCATGGGGTTCAGGTGCATGGGGTATGGGGTGAGTTGCAGGTCACAAGGTTGCACTGGTGAGGGTGGCGTGTTCAAGGAATGTGGCTTGGCTTACTTCCTAGTCCCTATCTCCCCATCTGTGCACTCCTGTGGGCTCCACACTTCCACATTAGGCTCCAGTTTTCTGCTTCTCAGTTCCTCAGCTTTTGCAAGCAGGGCTGCCCTATGTGGTGCAGAAGGCTCTCTCAGGTCAATTGCACTCTTGAATCTCTGTCTCAGTCACCCTCCCATCCCTTTTCTAACTTTTCCTTGGAGCTGGGATGAACTCGATTTATCTTATTTGGCCATCTTCCTGGAACTCAAAATGGTTCCCTCTAAAACAGGAAGCGACACACCTTGAATGGGTGAAGACACATCTCCACCTAATCAAAAAGTCCCACCCACAATTCAGTGGGTCAGATCTCCATAGAAACAACATAAGCAAAATGATCCCACCCAACAATATTGAATGAGGATTAAAGAACACGGCTTTTCTGGGGTATACAGCAGTTTCAGACTGGTGCAGGAGCTTCATCTATCATGTCTTCTTTTCATGCAGCTGGAAAGAGGAAATACAAAGGCCAAAAAAGATTTTCTAGGGGGTTCTGCCCAACAATTTTTGCTTACATTTAATCGGCATCCTGCTAGTCTCAACAAATTCTGGAAAATGGAATTTTTCAGCTGTATATATTGCTATCCTGAATAAAATCAGAGTTCTGTTACTAAGGGAGAAAAGAAAAATGTGAGGGATAGAGCTGCTTAGCAGCTGCTGTCCCATGATTTTTAGCTTTTGTTGCTATCTTACATATCTTTTAAAAATGAAAAATTCCATTTGTTTATTGGCATTTATAGGAACATTTCCTCTTTTAAAATTAAATTATAATTTACGTCCATAAAAATTCATGATTTTTAGTGTACATTTCTATAAGTTTTGACAAATATATAGTTGTAGTTTGAGGAACACAGTAAGCAGAGGGAGAATCAGAAAGGACAATAACAGCAATGGTCAGTCATAGGTAGGACCTAGCTTTTGGCAATTCTGGCCATGATAAGGAGTCTGGATTTTAATCTAAGAGCAGAAGGAAGTCACAAATATTTTAAGCAAGAGAGTGATGTGATCTATGTATAAAAATTCACTCAGGCTTCTCCCTGGAGAATGGGTTGTAGAGGTATACACCAGGAAGAAAGGAGCCTGACGAGGCTATTTTACTGTCCCGCAAACTACATGGTCAATTGGACAAGGGCGGTGTCAATGGAGGTATTGTTAAAACAGATTCAAAATATATTTGGGAACTGGATTCAATAGGATTTGCTCTTAGTTTTTCATCTTCAACTATTCCTATCAAATATGATTCCCTGTGGAATCACAAATGTAAATTGTGAATTTCTTAACATACATATAATCTACTAATTTGGCAAAGCTGTTATTTTTTTTCATTCCCCAGCCATGCACACATGTGTGATTCACAAGCTTAGTGACATAATTACTTTTCTGGGTTAGAGAAAAGAGTGAAGAAAATATTCTATTTAATGAAAGAATTTGAGACATGCTCACCTGATTTGGTTTTTATATTATGGCTAAAAAGCAGGTAAGAACTCTCCTGGTTGGGGGGTCTTCTCTCAGGGAGGTTTTGTGAAGGCCTCAACCATTTCCTGAATCTAATAGTCCATAAATTGTTTACATGCCATTAACAATATTCCTGAAAGATGTAGCATTTTAAATCTCTATCATTATATTATACATCGCTTTTAAAATTTATTTCCCATTGTTCAGTTTGCTAAAGCTAACAAAATGCAATATACAGAAATATGTTGACTTTTACAATGGAGATTAACTCACAAGCTTACAGTTCTTAGGCTATGAAAATGTCCAACTTAAGGCATTAACAGTATGATATCTGGACTCTAAAGACAGGCTGCTGGCATCCAGGATGCCTCCATTAGGTGGGAAGGCACATGGCCATTGTCTGCTGGTCCTTTGCTCCCAGATTTCATTACTTTCAGCTGCTGGCTTCGGTGATTTCTCTGTTCTCTGTGTGTCCTCTCTCAGCTTCTCCAGAGCTTTATTTCTGTGAGCTTCTCTGTCTCTTTTACCCTTGATAAAGGACTCCAGTAAGAGGATTAAGACCTATCCTGGGGCAGGTTTCAACTGAAATAACCTAATCAAAAAGTTCTACCTACAATAGGTTTAAACCCTACAGGAATGGATTAAAAGAATATGGCCTTTTCTGGGGTGCATGCAGCTTCAAACTACCGCACCCATTTAAATAATTCCTGTCACATGTAGAAGTGGATATTTGTAATGGCTCTAACTAGGAGCAAATTCCTTAGGAGAGAAAGAATGGAATATCTCCTTAGGAGAGAAAGAATGGGTTATCTTTTAGTGAATGAAGAGATGAGTAAATACACGAATGAATGGAATGAATAGACTGAGAGAAACCCTCTAACCCTGGCCATTTTGTTCTACAAAGATTTCAGCAGAGCTGCAATAACAATGCATGAAAACAACAATAGACTATGCAAAGAAATAGGAAAAACAAAATCAGGGAAATATAAATTAAAATGGAGAGTCAAAATTATATTAAAAATAAAAACACAATCTGCGAATCATGAAGTTCAGTTTAGATGCAATATTTAAGCTATAAATTTGGGCTTGGGTTTTCTGGAATCAACATGAAAAGAGTTACAATCCATTGCCTTTTTCTCATTATACTCCACTGGGAGTTTAGAAGGACTCCCTGTTTGGACCTAAGGAAGGTTTGCAATAGATCTGAAATCATCTGAGCCTGCTGTGCTTCCCCTAGCTACATGTTGCCATGAGGTCTTCAGGTGCTTCCTCAAAAAGAAGGTATCCTAACAGAAGAGACTGCAGACGTGTCATATTCATGGATACTGTACCAGTGGGGCAGGGATTGGGAAATTCCATATATGTAGTGTCACCTCAGCATCCTTTGAGCAAGCACTCATGCTGGAACTCTCGAGTGTAAACAAAAATGCTGCAATCTGGAAATATAGTTCATAGTATAACATTGGAGCACAAATGGGTATTCCTGAGAACATTTTCCTACAGGTTGTTAATAAGAATTTTGCAAAACAAATATTCTGTGGTCAGTTAGGAAAAGTGTTAAATATATCTAAATATGACCCTTCCTTGTGTTTGAGTCCTATAAACAGGGTCATGTGAACAGGTTTAACTCAAATCTCAGTGGCTGTTACTCTCAACATTTTAAGTATGACAATCCCTGAAAAATATTCATTCTCCCAAATAATTCTGGGCATCCCCAGGCATGTCTGTGCAATTCTAGAGTGCTACCGTGTGACTCTTGCTGAACTCTGCTGTTGAGGTGTATCCCTGCCTCTGCTCCATGCCATTCCCACCTCCTCCCTGGCATATCAGCCTTGCTTAAAGAATATGGTCTCACATCAGGCCACATCATTACTGTTACCCTTGTAAGACATTGCCGTACTTCACTGGACACTGCTTCTGCTCTGCTTTTTCCTGTTGGGTACACGTCTTCAGCTTAGAGCAGCTGTCCCTTCTACTGTCTGCTTTTGAGTGTTGCTTTCCTGATAGACATTGCCACCAATCACTGGAGATTTTAATATGCAAAGCTGCTTGAAGACAAATGCTTGAAGACAAATGCCAACCAAAATGGTATTTCTTCAATCTTTTGTAATTTTCAATACAACAGCCATATGTTACCTTGGGGTGGGATGCAAAATTATATGGGCTTAAAGCCTGGCATTTGTCTCTACTTCCTGCACCAAAGAAGCAAGCACATGAATCTTGGCAAGCCTGGGTAAGTTGAGTCTTTAACCATTGGCTGGTTGGATAAATGGACCCAGTGGGTCACAGAGATTTGGTTATTTTAGACGAACAGAAGATTCAAAAGCCTTGCCTAGGTCTCTGTCTAGGCCACATGCTTCAGGGCAGCTCAGAGAGAAACTCTGATTTTAGTGAGGGTAGAATAGAGATGGCCTGTCCAGCTATTAATAAACTGGTACTCTGTTTCTCATTTACCTATTGTCCTCCTCTTTTTAGGAAATCCATGAACCAGAATTTTACTTTCAATTACTAATATGTGGCATTAATAGTAATTATTTTAGTATATGTTAGAGGGAAAACTACAAATCAATGAGAAATACCTTTTTAACGTATGATTGGGAAAACTGACTGTCTGCAACAAAATCTACCTGGATACATACATTAAACTATACTCTGATGTGGATGAAAGAGATAAATGTGAAAGGAGAAACCATAAAAATTATAAGTGAATATAAGTGGATATTTGTTTACTATTGGGAAGAATAAACACACTAAACAAGATTAAAAAAACGGAAAGATCAATAAATATTTTACCACTTGAAAATGTAAATTTCCTGTAGGTCAAAATATACCAGAAACAAATTTTTATTGTTACTAGAACTAAAGCTAAGTAATAATTAGGAGCACAGACTCCTACATACTTTCATAATTTATTGGTGGAGAACTTAAGAAATCAGTGGATGTCATTTGATAATATCTATAAAAAATAAAACGACCCCTTTACGCAACAATTTCACTGTCATGAATTTATTGTGCAACTATATTTGTAAACATACAAGAATATTAATTTCAGTATTGTGTAACAACAGCAACAAATGTAGCACTCTAATTAAGAAAATTTATTTAATAAATTGTGTGCATTCACTTAATGACATAAGATGCAGTCACAAGAAAAGAAAGAGGTAGCTCTGTATAAGGATATGGCAAGATTTCAAGAGCTAATAGGTGGGAAAATGAACTATAGAATAGTACACTTGATTTTCTGCTTTTTAAAGAACTATGTATTTGCATAACTTTTTCTTTTTCTGGAATAATATAAGAACCATTAACGGGCTACTTTTGAGGAATAGGACTGGTTTGGTGGAAGGAGAAATTTTGTAACTTATTGCACCATTTAATTTTTCACATGTACACCTATTACTGTTATTTAAAAAATAAAAGAATGCATATTGTAATCTAACAGCTCTGAGACTAAATCCAGGTGTAAATTTGGGAAAATTAATGGTGGAATAAAGAAAGCACTCAATAAATGTTTGCTATTCTTATTATTAATGATCAAAATTTTAATTTTAAATTATCCATTTGTTTTTAAGCTATTCTTTGTATTATTATTACTGATTATTATTATTGGTTGCTCTAGGGATTAAAATACACACTTAGTTTTACATAATCTACTTAGAATTAATATTCTACTAATTCACATAAAATGTAGAAACTTTCCAACTGTACAGCTTCCTTCTTCCATAGCCTTCTGCTATAATTGTCATAGGTTTTACATCTACATATATTATAAAACCCACCAATTGATGCTATAATCTTTGTTTTAGGTAGTCATATATATTTTAAAGAACCTAATGGGAAAATAGTCTTATTTAAGTAGCTACTTATAACTACCGATAATCCTATTTTTTTTCATGATGATGCAAATTTCTTCTTAGTATCATTTCCTGTCAGACTGAACAACCTCTTTTAGTATTTCTTGCAGTGCAGGTCTGCTTTATTTATCTTGCTAATTGTGTATATTCTTATACTATCTTGCAGAAACATTATTGGGTTTGATTCTGGTTCTCTGTAGTGAATCCTGCTGTGGTTATTATACAATATAAACTTCTTCTTCTCTGTGTGAGTTTTCAGCATCTGATGGCATTCATCAGTCACTCATAATCACTGAAATATTGGCATTTTATCAAACCTCTTTTTGGCACCAAAGTTTTCTCCTTGTGTTTCCATCATCAATGGATTTATATGAATAGCATTATGTAGACCTTTGCATATACCAACATGAGAGAAGATCCAAATATAGTCTTGGTATAAACAATTCCATTGCCTGAAAGAAAACTCCCTTCCACTTTGGGGACCATCCCCATGGAACATCACAGCCAAGGTTCCATGAATTATCCACTCACTTCTGAGGTGAGAAATGCTTCATTCGAGTAATATCATGTATTTTTAGTAGCTACTGATTTTTTATAGAAACTATGCATTATGCTCCCCCCTGTTTTCTTCATTCATGTGCCCTTGAAAGCATTTCTGCTAAGCCTTTAAAGGAAAAAGTACCACAGGAGCCTCTGAAAGGACATGGCATCTATTTGAATTTCATGGGAATTCCAAAGCATTGCTAGAAGAGGTCTGAATTCAGAGCCTGGTCTCCTAGAGAGCAGAGGTTAACTGTTTTTTCCATGGGTGAGAGGAAGGCAAAAGAACAGAGGCCTTTAGCTGAGAAACTGAGGCTAATAATTGAAGAACCAGATCTAGATCTATGCCAAAGAGGTGTAGGGGGAAATTGTATTCACTTGTGAGAAAAAGACAATGTCAAAAGACAAGGCAATTCTAATTGACAAAAGTCTAATGAAATGACAAAGGGATAGGAGAGGATATACCAGTCTATTTTATTCCTTTATTCCTTCATTCATTCTTGGAGTACATGATTTTGGAGCTGGCCCTGGAAGAGAGCTGGGCTTTGGGAGCTGTCTAGGAGGGGATGAACATTTTAAATGGAAGGAGTGACAGAAACAATATTTTATAGGTCAGAAAGTGTAGGCACAGCATAAGGATGAGTAGTTTCTTTTGCTTGGAATGAAATCAATTTGGAGGAGAGATTTGGATCAGGTTGGGTAGAATACAGAATGCCAGGAGAAAACCTTTTTGTTTCCTACATCTAAGATGGATTTTCCAAAGATTAATTTGGTAGGAATGGACAAGGTGTATTGGAAGGGAGAGAGCCTGGAGGCAGGGAAGCCAGCTAGGCAAACTTTGGAGAGTACACCTGACAGGCTGAGTGGGTCTGAGCATGGAGAAGGACCAGGGAATGGAGGAGAGGAAAAACATGTCAAAGATTTTAAGTGGTTATAAATCTCCTTTAGGTTATGACAGGACAATAGACAACATGTGGGTGGCAAAAGAGGAAGGGCAGAGGTTATGAACCTGGGGGACTGTGAGCTGGTGGTACCTTGACCACCAACAGTAAAGGGAACCCAGTTATTTGCTAACACATTGCCCTTGGCAGATAACTTGGTACTATATGATCTTCTCCTGGTTTATTTACTTTATTTGCTTATTGATTGATTATCTTTCTTTCCCCTCTAGAAAGTATGCTCCATGAGAGCAGAGAAATTATGTCTTGTTCACGAATATATCTCTGCTTCTTAGATTCAGGCCTGTCAAATAACAGATCCTCAACAAATATTTGTTGAATAAATGCTTATTGGTTCCGTATACAGAAATAGAAAAAAAAAAGATGGGGATAATAAGTAGTCTAAGAGAGAAAATAAGTTCAGAAGTTATAATAAGTCATCTAGCCCTGCTCTGCCATGTCAATTTAGGGGTATCAAATAGTGCCCTCTTGCCTCAATTTTCTAATCTATAAAATAATGACAATATTACATTTCCCCACCTCCATAGCTTTGAGTATAAAATTATATTATTGGTATCAAGGCATTTTGAAAAATTAAATGTGGTGATTCAAATATAGAGTAAAAAGAGGGATTACTGTTGTTTTGGTATCTTCTCTAAAACAGAATAATAGTTTTGCAGAAATTATTAAAGGCACTAAATTCTTAATCTCTTTTTTCCTCCTTTGGCATGATATTTATAACGAAAGCATTTATTGTATTAAACTGTGAGTGGTGAATCTACAAAAACACCCAGCTAGATTTAAACCAATTAAATTTCCTCTAGATAAGCCTTGGGTAATTTTTAAATGAGCAAATGATAATAAACAATATGGTTTCATAGAGAATGAATCCGACTTTTGTCAGGGAGAAAGTTGAGCTGTAATAGGTCTCAGGCATTTCAAGGGGGGAAACAGGATCACTGAACCTTTCAAAGCAAATACTTCATGATATTTCAGAAGTTCACAAGGTGAATGCATTTCCCACCACGTCATTAATCAAAGTTTCAGGCTTCTTGGCAAAATAAAACTGTTTACTTTTCTGGGGGCATTGTGTTGCTCTTTCAATGAGATTTCCTTTGGAAGAGCTGCCATCGTTCTCTCTACATCTCTTGAAAAACTGCCATTTCAGTCTGGGAGTGAGTATGTGCCTCAGAGCTGAAAGGTCACACTGGAATGGCCAGAAAGGAAAGGACTTGGAATAAGAAGTTCAACTATACAGATCTTGACAGTGGCATGGCACAGAGCAGAAGAGACGGTGATGGTCTAGTTCCAGTTGCTGAGAGTCTCCCCTATAGGGAGGGGACCAGGACTAGAGCCCATCAGTAGCTCTGAGTGGCAGAACTCATGAGGAAGAGAAGGGAGTGACAATGCTAACTGGAGCGCATGAGATATAATAGATAGATAATATAACCCCAATATAATAGATAGATAATATAACCCCTGAAAACAAGAAGCTCATACAAAACAATTAACTGACATTCACTTTTTCTGGTCACCCCCATTCTTGATGCAGCTGGTTGCTCTTTTGTGAAATTGCCCAGGGTGGCTGTTTCTTTTCCTATGTTGTAGTGAAAATCACCTGGGCCTTGGAGGCTGACAGAATTGGGCCCAGATCTGGACTCTGCCTCCTCACAACTGTGTGAGCTTGGACATATTTCTTACCCCCTACATGCAATGGTTTCTTCATCTGCAAAATGAAGAATAGATAGCCTCTTCTTTAAGCTTTGGTGAAAGAGTTAAAATGATCTAGCATAGCACATGGCTAATGCCTCATACATGGTACATTTAGTAACTGTTAACACTCCTCAGATCTCCCATATTCCTGCTGCTTCTATAAGCATTTAGTCTATTTCATTGATTCAAGTCCATGTTTGATGTCTACTTTGATCATAGTTCAACTGTATGAGGTATTGAAAGGGAAGGAAGGAGGTGAAGAGCTGGCCAGTGGGAATTAATCCAAATTTGGCATCTCATCTCTTTGAGGTGGTCTTATTTCTCAAAAACATTCATAATAAATCAGCGACAATCCCCACACTTGAAAATAAATAAGGCAATTATTCTTATTAAGGTGTGGATCTTCCAACCAAGAAAGTAGTAGGAGGCTTTTCTATGATTTACTTTAGCATGCAACCTGCTGAAGAAAGATTTCTCCATTGTATCATATTCTAGTGACATGATGTGTATTTGACAATGGCTTTTTAGTCCAGAGAAGACCTTATAAAATAGCAATTATCCACCATAGTCACTTAATGACATTTTATGTACAGTTTCTTTACAAATCCGCTCATTTAATTTTCACTTGATCGCAGATATACAGTGAAGAGCTAGCATTCATATTTATAACAATTTGACTCTAAAATCATGCTAGGTTAAGATAGTTAAATAAGTTTAGTTTAATTAGAGCTGTTTGCTTTGAGTTTTGGTTGGTTACTTCAGTTATAGCTGGAAAGTTCACTTATGTAAATCACTTATTCCTTAATACTGGGTAAATTAAGACTTTGTGGCATTCTGCTTTTATTTTGTCCCCCTTTCATTAGGCTGAACTTAACTTCATCTTTTTACTTTTCACACCACTGACCTGGCAAACAAACCTTGGACATGGTGTGCCAGTTTCAGAGATAAAGAAGCTGTTTTATTAATTAAAAAATCCTGCTCTGTCTGAAGTTTTTCTAGCAAGTTTTCAGCACCCATAAAAGGCAACTACATGCAATTTCAAGCTATGACTTACACAAAGATATTACCAAATAAATAAAGATATTACCAAATAAATATGTAATTTTCCATAGGCTTGAAAGCTATCTTTTCACCAGCGAAATATAGACCAGACTTTGGAAAAGCACAGATGATTAAGTAAATATATGTCAAATTTTAGTTTCTCAGTTACTCCAAGGCCTATTGTGGGATCAATTGATTTGTACCATCTCTATTACTCTCATCCTACTTTAACCACCACACGATCTGGCCTCTGCCTATGTCTCCAGTTTCCTTAGTAACCATTATGACCTAGTACGCTGGAATTTTTCAACTTATTGATCCAGGATAAGTTTACTTTTCATACCTTAAGGTATTTACACAAGCTAATCCCATCTTTCCAGAATATTCTACCCTTGACCATCATATGGTTACCTCCTGTAAATTATTTTTTATTGGAAAAGTTGTAGGTTTACAGAAAGATCATGCAGAAAATACAATGTTCCTATATACGCACCCCCATTTTAACATCTTGCATAGTAGGGTACCTTTGTAACAATTGGTGAGAGAATAGTAGTATAATTATACCATTACCGATAGCCATTAGTCTACATTAGGGTTCACTGTGTTGTACAATCCCATGCTTGTTTGTTTTTTAAATTTTTATTCTAGCAACATATACCCACTAAAATTTCCCTTCTAAACTGCATTTAGATATATTCGGTGATGTTAATTACGTTCACAATGTTGTGTCATAATCACCATTATACATTAGCAAAACTTTTCTATCACCCCCAACAGAAACCTCTGTACCAATTAAAAATCAACTCCCCATCTCCTCCCCCCACACCGGCTTCTTTAAAAATGAATGAAGGTCAGATTGACATCAGATGTCACTGGTTGTCAAAAATTATGGAAAAATTTTTAAGGTTTAAAGGGAAGCAATTTTAAATCTAGAATTCTATACATTTCTAAGGTATCAATCAACTGTAAGAGCCAAAGAGACATTTTCAGAATGTAATAACTTAAAAGGTTTAACCCCTAAGAAGTTTCTAAAAAATTGATTGATTTTACTTCAGAAAAATGAAAAACAAATCTATGAAGATGGAAACCATGAAATCTAAGATATAGTGAACCTAATACAGTAGTGCAATAAAAGGAAATCATAAGTGGACTACAGCAGACCTGAAATACAATAGAAGTAAATTAGGACAGAAAATCCAAGGGCTCTGTGAATAATGCATTTATTACTAAAGTGAGTGCCTTTACAAATTGTCTGATTAAGAATGGCAGATGTTAAAGTTATGATGAAGGCATATTTATTTTCTGTCTGCAGGAAAAAGAAAAGGCAGTTAGAAGTGCGTGAAAAAAAAGCAAAAAGCTGTATGAGATAGTCGTGGTCCAAATTTGGCTAAAAATGAAATGTCACAAGATTTAGAATGATTGGTGGCATGAGGACACAAAAAGAGGAAACGCTTTGATTTTTTTTTTTTTTTGCATGGGCAGGCACTGGGAATCAAACCCAGAGACCCAGCATAGCAGCGAGAATTCTACCTGCTAAACCACAGTGGGCCACCCCACTTTGGTGTTTTATCTGATTTTTCTCTTGTTTATTTTATTTAGGTAAATGTACTTACAATGAAAAGTACAGATTTTAAGCAAATAGGTTAATGAGTTTTGACAAATGTATATACATGTACAACCAACTTTACTGTCTATATAGAGAAGAGTTTCATCACCCCAGAAATGTCCCTCATGTCCCTTTCCAGACAATGCCTGTTACCCATCTCCCCCCAAGCCACCAGTGTTTTGTATTTGTTCCACCAGGGATGAATTTTTCTTGGTCTAGAACTTTATTTACAGTAAATGAACTTCATTTTTTAGCCCATCTTTTTGGATCGACATAATTTTAGGTTGAAACTCTGTTCCTTTTTATTGCTTGGTAGTATTACATTGTGTACACAGATTCCATTTTATTTATACTTGCTCTTATTGATGGGTATTTGGGGTGTTTCCAGTTTCTGGCTATTTTATATGAAGCTGCTGTGAGTCTTATACAAATAATTTTGTCAACATTTGTATTTCTGTCTTTTTGGTTGTTACCTTGGAGTGGAATTGCTGAGTCATAGTATGGGTGTGTGTTCAATTTTAAAAGAAACTGTCTAACAGTTTTCCAAAATATTCTTACCATTTTGCACTCCCACCAGAAATGAATGAGAACTCCAGTAGTTCTACATTAATGTCATCATTTACTGTTAGTTATTTTCACATTATCCATTCTAGTGAGTATGTAGTGTCATGTAGTGATATTTTGATGAAAAAGTTGAATTTATCATTCTTTTTTTATGGTTAGTGCTTTCCATATTCTGTCTAAGAAACTGTTTCAGTTTGCTAAAGCTGTCAGAATGAATTATACCAGCAATGGGTTGGCTTTTACAATGGGAATTTGTTAACTACAAGTTACAGTTGTTAGGCAGTGAACATGTCCAACTCAAGGCATCGACAGGATGATACTTGGACTCTAAAGACAGGCTGCTAGCATCTGGGACACCTCTGACACATGAGGAGGCCTATGGCGACCTCTACTTGTCCTTGTCTCCTGGGTTTCATTGCTTTCAACTTCTGGCTTCAGTGGCTCCCTCTCTAAGGTGCTCTCGTGCTCTTCTCTGGGAAGTTTCTCCTAATTTCATCTCTTATAAAGGATGACAGTATGAAGATTAAGACTCACCCTTAAAAGGGTGGATCACAGTCACGGGAGAGGTTCACTGACTGAAGAAGCAGTGAAAAGGTCTCTCTTCTTCCTTAAAAAGTTTTCAACTGAATGGACTATTTTGGACTGCCTTGTGTTTAGTGTGGGTGTTGTGGGCCTTGGAATGACAGAGTTTCCTTAGCATTTACATTCCCTTCTCTGATTGCAGCAGATCAGTAGTGTCTGTGATTTAGAGGCTTTCTCTCTCCAGGCTCTTGTCACTCCTCTAGGCTTGTGTTGCTTGTTACTTGGTGCAAGTCTTATTGTGGAGCAAAGCTATTTCTTTAATTCTTCTGTTTTACCTTATTTCTTAGGCAGGCCCCAGTACATGAACAGTAAGGTTGGCTTCCTTCTCATTCCTGTGCCACGCTCCCACCCTGCCAACAAGGCAGACAAATTCTGCCTGTTTTGGTAGGCAGTCTTAAGGAGGAACACATTATTTTGCCCTTTCCCCAGTGACAGCAGAACTCAACTTCATATTTAGGCAAGGTCTTGGGCATATGTGTTTTTTTTTTGCCCCTCCTCCAGTGGTAAAAGGCTTTTGCATTTAGTCCTTCCTCAGAGACAAAACTTTTGCCTGGAACTGGGAGAAGGAGGGCTTCCTATATCTTCTCCAGTGGTACAAAATTTTAGCTTTGACTCTTCTCCCAGAGGGAAGGTAACTTTTCTGGGCCACATTGTTAGTAGCTCAAGTCTTTTGCATGAGTAAAGGGTCCAGAAAGTAGATGAGGTTTTGTGTTTGCGTGCCGCAAAGAGTGAGGAGGGTGTTCTCTGAGGTTTTATCTTGCCATTTTCTTTCCCATGAGCGCTCAGTGGAGGCCCATGGAAAAGTATGGGTGAGTGAATGAGAATTCCCTTCTACCTGGGGCTTCAAGGGATTATAACTGTTATGTGTCCCCTCAGTCTTTAAGAATTTAAGAAAATTTCACCTGTTTTCTTCTTGCCTTCTTTGTAGTAGATGCTCCCTTTGTACTTCGTAAAAGGTGAATCAATTCATGTGTTTTAGCTGTACTTGGAGAGCCTTCTAATACTTTGGAATTTAAAAGTTTCCTTGAGACCTTAATTCTTTGATAGGCTTGATAAATGATATGATTTAATTAGAATGCATGATTTTTTCTCATTCTTAGAGAGTGATATTTTCTTGCATATTTCTAGGTGGAAGTGGAATTTCTAACCCACTTATTTTTAATTTAATGATAAATATAGTTAGGTTATGTCTATGATTCACTATTTGTTTTCAATTTGTCCTATCTGTACTTTAAGAAGCATATGTTACCTACTGCTAGAAAAGTAATTCAATAGAAACAGACAAAGAGATGAGAGATGGGGAATTAGTAGACAGTGACTTCTAAAACAACTCTTAAAATTATGCTCAAAGATTTAAGGGAAAGTGAAGGAAGATAAGAGAAATCTCAGTAGAGAAATGGAAATTATAATAAAAAGAACCAAATGGACATTTCAAAATTGAAAATGACAATTTGTGAAATGAAGAATTCACTCGATAAGCTCATCAAAAGATGTGTCTGCAGAAGAAACATTTGGTGATCTTGAAAACAGGACAATAGAATCCGAAGCACAGAGAGACACAAAACTGAAGTACAGGGAGAAAAATACTAATAATTAGAATGAACTGAGCCAAGATGAAGAGATACAACATCAAAGTACATACCACAGGTAGAATTTTATCTAAGAAAAAGAGAACAGATAGACTATGCAGAAAAACAGTTGGGGAATGACTTAAAAATTTCCACATTTAATTAAAAATGTTTACCCACAGGTGCAGAAAGCTCAATATTCCTAAAGTGGTATAAACACAGAAGGCACAACAGAGTACATTATAGAAAATATTTAAAAACTGAGAATAGAGAAAAAAATGTAAAGCATCTGGAGAAGAAGACATGTTTCTTGTAGGGAACTATGGCAAAGGTACTACTGACTTTTCACATGCAACAATGCAAGCCAGAAAATAATGGAATGATGCTTTTAAAGTGCTTAAATGAAAAAAAAAAAAAAATGAAGACAAATTAAGACATTTTCAGATAGCCAAAAGCTGAGAGAATTTGTCACCAGAGGTATATACTACAAGAAATTCTAAGGGAATTTCTTCAGTCTGAAAGAAAATGACACCAAATGATACTTGCACCTACATTAAGGAATAAAGAACACATGAAATGGTGAAGATGTGGGTAAATATAAAATACTTTTCTTGATTCTTAATCTCCTCAAAACATAGTTGATTGTAAAATAAAGGAAAAAAATAGTGGCAATATGTTTTGAACTTTCTAGCATATTGAGAAGTAAAATGTATGACACTAATAGTACAAAGGGAGGGAGTGGGAATATACTGTTAAAATGTTCTCACACCATATATGAAATATTATAGCATTAATTTATGTTTGACTATGTTCAAATTAAGTGTGCATGTTGTGATTCTTAAAGTAATCATTAAATAATTATATGAAGTGATATAACTAAGCAAAGCCAATAAAAGAGATGACAAAATTGTAAAATATACTCGATTAATCCCAAAGAGCTGAGAGATGGGAAACCATTTGATTTTCATTCACTTTGGTAACATAGGATTGTATATCCTTTTTTGTAGGTGTAATAATAGTGTAATCTGTAAACTGAAATTGTATTTATTGCTTTTTTATTTTCTAGCTGTGTGTCCTTAGGAAAATCACTTTAATTCTTGGACCTCAGTTTCCTCAGCTGAAGAACAAGAGGCTTTTTTATGCATTTCCAAGAAACTGCCATTCTCTATTTCTTTAGTTTTTAGTCTTTTGCCATCTAATTCAGATTGCTATCCAAGCAGAATTTCAATCTGTCCGTTTTTTTAGTGGGTAGAGAGAGTTTGGTGTTACTCATGTTGTCTGTGTGTACTCAGATTTATGTGCATCCAAAAAATAGGGATGCTTGAGATCTCACTTGCAGTCTCATATCGATGAGAATCTACTTTCACTTGGCTTAATGGTTTTGCTAATTGAACCACAGAGTGCAGAAATGATAGTTTAACTCTTCTGAGAGCATCTTATGATGTCAGTGGCATTTATGGCTTCCTGAATAATTAAGCTGGGACTAGGATAAAGTTTCTTACTATAACCCATAAGTTCCCCGACTCACCACTCTGTGGCCACAAAATATGTTCTACTTCCTTCTACTTCCTTTTTGTACCTTTTTTTTCCCAGTACGGCCCTCCCCCAACCCCGGCCTCCCAGTTCACATGATGGAAATTAGCCTCTCCTAAACCTGGTGATTTCTGCAACTGAGTCCCCTGGAACAGATCTTTCAAATATCCCTTTCTGGTCCCCTCAACTTGTCAACATGCTGCTTGAAGTTGGTGATATGGCTGCTCTTCTGAATTTTTTTCTATTTCTCTTGCCATGTATCGGACATGCTGCTTTCCCTAATTCCCCTCATTGTAACTGAGACCACGACTATGCCTTTTAACAAGGCTCGCTTGAAAGCTCAACAATAAAAATATGACCCAGAAGTACTATTATTAGATACTAAAGTCACAGGCGCAAATTTGACATAAGAATTTCTTAACAGGTGAGCTTCCTACTTATCTCCAGGTCTGCTTTTACTTAGAAGTGACATATTTATCTTCACATTTGGGAATGTTCTGAGCATCTTGAGGCCATGGAGTCCACGTCTTCATCATTTCTTTTCAAGGTCTGTCTATTAGAAGAGTAATGCATTCCCGAGGTTACATTTTGGTTCAAGTTATTATGTTTTCAATATGGATTAATAATTATTTAGGTTTGACTATGGGTGCAACTGGTTTATTTCCTACCATTTTTTTCGTAAGTCCAGATTATCCATCTTTTTTTTTGGCATGGGCAGGTTCCCAGAATTGAACCCGGGTCTCTGGCATGGCAGGTGAGAACTCTGCCACTGAGCCATGTTGCCCCCAGATTATCCTCTTTGAAATGACTTTTTCCTCTGGTTTTGTTTCTGTTGGGGCATATCCTAAGTAACTATTTTAGGATGGTCTATGAGTGGTCAAATTTATGAGTCTATCCAAATCTGTAATAGGTTTTATTCTTCCTTTCTATTTGAATGTTAGTTTGACTGAGTCTAAGATTCTAGGCTCACATAAGTTTTCTCAAGAAAATGAAAATTTCTCCATTGTCTTCTGGCACTCAATATTAGCAATTAAATAGCTCATGACAGTCTATTTTTTCTTAGTGGCCAATTTATCTGCTTGTTATCCCCCTTTTGGGAAGGTTTTTATGGTTTTCTCTTTTATTTTGGATTTTGAAATTTTGTTTCATGTATCTAATTACAGGGTGTGGGTTCTCATTCTCAGTGCTTTACATGTTTTGCAGTAAAGATTTTTCTCTCCAGCTTTGAGAAATTTTCTTCTATTTGATGTTTCATTAGTTCTTCCCTTCCAATATCTCTGCTCTCCTCTTTTGAAATTCCTTTTAGATGTATGCTAGAACTTCCAGATCTATCTTATATGTCTTTTATTTTTTTTTCTTTATGCTTAAACTCTTTTAGTTATTTTTGCCTTGTTCTGGGCATATTCCTTAACTTGATCATCCTACTCACTAATCCATTCTTCATTTGTATCCATTCAGCCCATCTACATATATATTTTTTAAAGTTCTAAAATCATATTTTACATCCCCCAGATTTCTGGTGTATTTCCATAGGTTCTTTGTCCTCCCAAATATGAAGTTATTAGTTGTACTTATTAAAAATCTTAATTTATCTTTTCTATTAGCTCTTTCCCTCAAATCTAGTTCCTCAGGTTGTTAAATTAGGTGATTACTTCACAGTATTGATTTTCTTCAAGATGGTGGTAATTGTTGGCTATCTGCTCATCTTTGTATTTGTGAACATCTACTCTTCAAGATGGTGGTAATTCTTGGTTATCTGCTCATCTTTGTACTTGTGAACATCTGTTTGCCCATATAAGAAAGCCTTTGATTATAGATTGTTATTTACAGGGACTGTTGGAGAATGGTGAGATGTAAATCTACCTGAAGTCTATTAGTAGCTTGTTTTTCTAATGCAGGGGCTTATATTCCCATTATCTGTTGGTAAAGTGGCTCACTGTGCAGGTTTTAAACCAAGTTTTAGCTGCTCTTTTAATGGATTAATGAACTCTTCTGCTGCCAGCTGCTCAGCACAAGGCCAGGACAGAGTAGAAAACATCTTGCCTGCTACTCTCTCCTTGTAGAGTTCCTGCCTCTAATTGCTCCCATCTTGCCTCTGGCATCTGTTTTTCTGTAATTTTCTTTGTCAATCTGATTCTAGGTCTGATTTTTTCCTTTTTCAAAAATTAAAAAAAAAAATCTAATCCACCAATAGCACTCTTTCTTATGTCTTAATGTTATAGATTTCTTATTTTCACAACTATACCTTTTCTCCCATTTCTCAGAATTTTAGGTGTGAGGGAAAGTGGGTAGGTATATGTATTCAGTTTAGTTTATTGCTTCACTCTTCTGATCAAAAGCCTCCAGTGGTTTACCATCTCCTGCACACTAAAATCTCAAAATCTCATCCTTAACCTATTTTTCCCTTCAAGATCTGGACCCCAGCTACCTTTCAGGCATCATTTTCTACTAATATTTCCCTTGATAATTCTGCTCCACTCATATTTACTTTGTCGCTAACAAACAAACTAAGCTCCTTCTTAGGGCCATTCTGTTCCTCTCTTCCTCCAGATAGTTGCATAGCTCTTCCCAATTCCCACAGATTACATCATCAGAGAGTATTGTCCTGGCTATTCTCTATAAAATGGCACTCCTACATAATCATCACTTTCTTTCCCTCTTACTTGGCTTTATGTTCCTTTGTAACACTTACCACTTTTTACTATGCTATACACTTATTATTTTCAAATTTTGGATCTCCTCCACTAGAATGGTAGCTTCAAGAAAACAGCAAGTTACCTCCTTTATTCACTTTTGTGGCCTAGTTCTTTGGTAGGGCCTGCCACAAAGTAGGTGCTCAATAAATAGTTTTTGGATGAATAAACAAAAATCATTCGATCCATCCCCCTAACTCATTAGCAAAGCAAACAGCAATTCTTTTCTGAGAATATTCCACCATCCCATCAGGCCCAGTCTGATTATCAGTATAGCCTGACTTATTCTGGTCTAAGTAATACCCCTTATGGAACTCCAGGACACCAGTGCAATTTGCATTTCCCAATTACACTCATTTGTCTCCTTCTTGTGATTTTTTCCAGACCAAAGGAAACTTAGCCCTATTTCTCCCTCTTCTTATGGCTTAGTTTCATCTCCAGATCTGTTAGTGCTGGCTTTCACAAGGATACACAGGCATCTTCAAAGAACAAGATCTAATTTTCATTAGTAATCTATAGGTTACTTATAGATAAGACCAAACCAAAAAGTTACCAGGACCAAGGGAAAAATTCACATAGTATGAAATTTCTGCACAGAGGCTATTTTCCTGCATTAAGGAAATTCTCTCTGGAATAATGGCTCAGCAGTTTCCCCCTTTATTCTCATCTAAATGAAATCTTCAAAGCGGTTGCTTGCAGTTTAAGGGAAGATTATGATCAAAAGACAAACTACAATTTTAATCCTAGGAGGCAGAAAGTATTTACAAACCTCCCAGATAGAAGTTGCTTCAGTTAAAAAAAAAGGCAATGAAAACATCAAAAGTGCACCAAGTAAAAGCTCATCAGAAACCAGAAACCTAGCTTAGAGTGGCTCACATCAACTTGCCCTTCAGAGGTGTTTTGATAAAGGTACTCAATAATTGGTGAATTAAGGGGCAGTGAAAACAAGTCCAGTTCACATAGTTTCTTTGTTGTCAAACAGTAAATATGAATAGATTTCCTCTCTTTGAAGAAGAAAATAAGCAAAGTCAAAACAAAACAAAACCAATACTTTAATTTCTATTTAAACTATTTCAAATAAATGGAAGGAAGTGTCACCAAGAAGAGGGAGCGTATGTTTTTGAAAATAATTTGCTTTAGGATTGTTAAAAATGTTTGAAAATTGTCATCTTCGATAGAGTACACTTTGACCTGACCTCTCTAAAAGGAACAAACTCAGAAGGAAAGTGTGAGATAAAGAGACAATAGGATAATGAGAAAAGGAATATGGATGGTGGCAGCTTCGGCTTCTAATTCAGTGGAGCCGATGTTGGATCACTAGGTACTAAGACCTTGTTTAGCTGTCCCTTCCTCCCTTTTTTGTTGGGAATCTCTTAAAGATGTAATTGCTTGGTAGTAGCTAGGTCATGTTTCAGACCCACGTTGGATGGGAGTCTCAAAAATGTGGTCTTTGGCCTTCTTGTCTCTAACCTGGATTAAGTAAGGAAAATAACAAGGGATTATAATTGAGTTGACTGTAATATAATCATACTGGTTATTCTTTTCTTATATTTGCTGCATTGTAATTGAGTTAATTATAATGTAATCATACTGGTTATTCTTTTCCTATATTTGCTGCAGATGCTTTATGTGTGCTTTATATCTTTTGTTGAAGTCATCTATCAGATATTTGAATTTTAATGTGGTCAAATTTAGCAATTTTATTTATAAATTTTGTTTTTGATAAGTTTTTAAGAAGATCTTTCTGATTATAGCTTCACAAATATATTCTCTTATATTTCCCCCTAATTCTGTCACTTTCTGTTTTGCGCAAATGGCATGATTAGGGATCTCATTTAATATTATTGTTATTTTTCAGGTGAATAATGACTTGCATCAACCCTACTTAGTTAATGGTTGATTCTTCTTTAGTAATATAAAATGTCACTTTTATAATAATAAAATATTCTATATACATATGGTTTCTCTCTGGATCCTTTATTACAAGTCAATGATTTATTTGTTTAATTCTATGCATTTACTACCACATTATTATAATGCATCTTAACATTCAGTAGAAAAAATACCCATCTTTGTTCTCCTTTTACAGAATCATCTTGGCTATCCTGACACATTTACTTTTCCATATTAATTTTAGAATTAGCTTTCAGATTCCACTACAAATTACTTTGGAGGCTTTTTTTAGAATTGAATTAACTTTCTAGATTATTTCTGAAGATTTGATATCTTTATAACATTGACTCTTTCCATCCAATAGCATAGAATATATTTCTGTTTATTCATCTCCTTTTATGTTCTTTGATGAAGTTTTATAGTATTCTTTATAAAGCTCTTGCATATTTCTTATAAAGTTCATACCTGGGGACTTTACAGTGCTTGCTTCTTTTATGGTAAATAGGATCTTTTTTATAGAAAATATATTGATTGTGGTATGTTACTTTTGTGTCTGGCTTCCTCACTGAAATCTTTTTTATTAGTTTTGTAGTTAATATTTATAAGCTCCCTAGGTGGAAAAAACCTTCTAAGTAGGATGGTAAAGCAGAAGCTATACGTGAAAAATTTCCTGAATTTGTATGCAGGAAAGTAAATAAGTTAATATTTTAAACCCATAAATTTAATTGAAAAATAAATAGAAATCTGAGATAATATTGGAAATACATAAGATAGAAAAATATTAATATTATTTATATGAAAAGGGCTTTTCAATAAAGGAAAAGATGATCACTATAATAGGAAAATATGCAAAGATCATGAATAAATAACTTGTATAAAGAGAAATATTAATGTTTAATAAATGTGGGACAAAATCAATTGACAATAGATAAGAAATGCAATTAAAACAATGCTCTATTTGTACCTATAACATTGGTAAAGGCAAGCAAGTGACAATCCTTGTTCTCATTAGTTTGGAGTAAGAGACAGTCTTTCATGCAGACCCCTTTTAAAGGAAGGCTCTTTAGTAATAAATATTAGGAGCTTTACAATGCCTCCGCACTCTGACTCAACAATTTCACTTTAAGGAATTCTAAGATATGCATTTCTGAGGTTTTTAATGGGTGTGTGTGAAAATAAAGGGCTTTCTGTGGCTTAAATAATTTGGGAAAATGCTGACTTAAAGATTCTAAACTCTGTTAATGTATATTGTGAACTTCAAGGAGGATATAAAGTTTTGCCTAAACTCATTTGATTACAAAATCACTTTTTACTTCTTTTTTTAGGGAGTACTTCAAGGGACTAGATCATCAAATAGTACAGTTTGAGAGATATTGGCTTAGTGATATCATTTTGGAGGCATGTAAAACTGAGCTTAATTATCTCATGATAATGTTGTATATTATAGCAAAAATAGTTAATACTTTGAGAATAGCTTCTGTTTATATACAGCATGTATAACTATTTAATTGAATACTGTACTCATATAATATGGTTTTAAAGAATAATTAATGAGGAAAATGTTCATGGTATTTTATAATATAAAAAATCAAGTTATAAAATTCGAAGTATAGTATGTAAAACACTTTAAGGGTATATATATATATATATGTATAGAAATATGTGTGGGAAGGGAATTATCAAAATGTTAATAGGTGTAATGGCTACCTCATGTGACTATTTGTGACTAATTTCCTTTTAGAAACACTAATTTCTCATTTGTGTTTCCTATGATGATTGTAAATTAACTTTATTCTAAGAAAAATGTTAATTTTTAAAGTTATTGCAAAAGAGTCATCTTTTTTTAGCTCCAGAAATTAATGTTGGTTGTCCCTCCTCCCATCCCTCCATTCCTTTTGTTTTGTCTCCATTGCATGCTGTTCATACTACAAATTGTTTTTAATTGTGACTGCATTTAATAGTCTCTGCAGTTGTCCTTACTTTCTTAAGGTGACATTTAATACATGAATTTTTAAGTCAGACTTTATCTTTGGTGCAGGAAATATAAAACATTTGTTGCATTTTAAAATGGGTATGCAGATAATATCTTTCCCATTAATTATTAATTTCATAACTGAATATGTTACATGAAATCTGAGCACTTTCTAGTTCTAAGGACATTTTGTCATATGAATGGCCGGTCAACAAGGACTTTGACTCTTGGGCAAATACACATTTTTCAGTTTTTTGTTTTCAAATAGTGTTCACAAAAATGTGAAGCCTACTGTATAATGTGTGAAGAAATCAGTAATTACCTTATTGCCCCTTTGAGCTAGGCACATTTTTGTCAAAGGACTGTATTCATTGTTTTTTTACTTACTGTTTCAACTTCTTTGCCTTCATTCTCATCTAAGTTCCTTATATTGTCCCTACTATGCATTCTTATCAGTAGCAACTAATGTTTCAGAACTTTTCCATGATATTTCCCTTCTCCATCTGTAATGCTGTTCTTCCTCTCATTACCAATGAAAACAGGCCTCAGTTCTCTGACCCTTTGGAAATCAACCTCAAAAACTTCTCTGTGCTTTAGTCTTCATAACTTTTAACGTAAGTCTTAGTAACTGATAATGACTCTCAGGGAAACCACAGGACTTTTCTACTGCTAAGGTCATGGTCATGTCTCAGGCCCCATAGGACTTCTCACCTTGTCTGTAGGCATCATGGATTAGGGCTGACTTTCTCTCTTCTTTAGTAACTGACTGTATCAGTTAGGGTTCTCTAGAGAAACAGAATCAACAGGAAATATTCATAAATATAAAATTCATAAAAGTGTCTCATGTAACTATGGGAACATAGAGTCTAAAATCTGTAGGGCAGGCTGTGAAGCTGACGATTCTGATGGAAGGTCTGGACAAACTCCACAGGAGAGGCTCACTGGCTGAAGTAGGAAGAGATTCTGTCTCTTCTGAATCCTCCTTAAAAGGTTTCCAGTGCTTAGATTAAGAATCATTCATTGCAGAAGACACTCCCCTTGGCTGTACAAATGGAATCAACTGTGGATGCAGCTGATGTGATCATGATTTAATTCTATGAAATGTCCTCATTGCAACAGACAGGACAGCACTTGCCCAACAGACAAACAGGAACCACCACTTGGCCAAGTTGACACATGAACCTGACCATGACACTGAGCATTCACTCTAACTTGGTTTGTTCACTCTTCAGGACTCAGATTCAAGAGGCAGAGAGAAGGCTTTCCAGGTTTAAAGAGTAGCAAGGACAATATTTACATTGGTTTGTGGTGGTGGGACATAAGATAGAGGATCCCTGTCAGGAAAGACCCTGTGAGCCATACAGAGGGGTTAGAATTTAACCATAGGGATCTGCTGATACTTTAATTAATCAAATGCTTGATCATATTTAATGCCATAAAGATCTTGTGAGATATAATGAAATGAAAGAGAGTGAGCTTGGAGGCTGAAGATTGGTGGCAAGAAATGTAAGGAAAGTGATTAGAAAAATAATGAACATGGTGTTTGGGTGGAGACAGAAGAATAGTATAGATAAAAATATTGGTAGGAGCCTTGAGAAACAAGTTGGCAAGGGACGGAAATCCAATTTAGAGAAAGAGAGAGAGAGAGAGGAAGAGAAGGGAGAGGAGGGAGGGGAGGGGAGAGAAGAAAGAAAAGAAAGGAAAAAGAAGAAAAGATGAAAGAAAAAGACATTCATTGGCTGAAATTAATCAAAGGAAGGAGTTTGAGAGTTGAGAGCTATCCCTGCTGAGAATCTCTGTCTCTCCTCTTTTTTCTCTCTTATTGCTAATTATCATTCTTCTTACAGCAGGGGCATATTAGCAGCAGCTCCAGGCTCACATATTCCCTGCTGTGCCTGTAGAGAGTAAAGTGGGCTGTTTCCTTCAGTTCTCATTTGAAAAATCTTAGAGAAGGATTTTGTTTGGCCTGGCTTCTTTTGTCTTTCCCAACTACCCCCCTCCCCCTTCATTATTGCTGTAAAGAATGAAGTTCCATGATTGGCCTGGCTTTGTTCGAGTGCTCACACTATAGGACAATCACTCTGATCATAAAAGAAGGTAGCAGATTTCGTTCAGCTCTCATGCCTGGTGGTGTAAGGTGAGTGCTATTTCCAGAAGAGTGAGGTATACTGAAAAGAAAAATGAGTTTTCACTTCAAGGAGAGTAATAGAATTTGGAGGAGTCATTAATTAATAGATGGGGAGCTGACCAAGGGTACAGTAAAACATTTTTGGGTAATCTTGAGGACTTAGTAAAGATAAATACTGTAAGTATGTAGGGGTGTCTCTTTGCCCTCAAGGAGCTTATATAAAATTGGGAGATAGAGACAAGTAAACAGCAGCTCCCATACAGTGTGACAAGTCTTATTAGATGTGTGCAGACTCTTCTATAGCTGTAATGCTTTCGCCTCATATCTTCACTTGACAGGCCACTTCTGATCATTCATGTCTCAAATATCACCTCATTTGCTAACATTCAAACCATATCATCCTCTTTAATTTTCAATGCACATGTATATGATTGACAGTTCTTGACATTTTTCCTCTTGATTTGCTTGTCTATTTTCACTCCCCACCCCTTGCCCCCATGGAAATGTAAGCTCTAAAAGGGTGTTTGTCTTGTCTGTCCTATAGTAGGACTCAAATATCTCCTTAAATGAACTAGCAAATCACAGCGAAAATCAAATGAGAAATTTTCTGTTTCTCTTTATTTCTTAAAATTTTGTTGCACCACTAAAAGACCTTTGTTATGATTTCTCAGATTTGCACCTTCATTTGAACTATTAATCTTTTGATGTGTGGTGTTCTTTATCTGTTTATTCATAATTAGGGCCTAATGCTTTTCAAGTGATAATGGTAATTTTGGTAGGTTCTGTCATATAGTATGAGAATTCTGTTGTGATATTTTAGCCCTCAACAAAAGGATAATGGAAAAAAAAATATTTGTGGGAGTATCAATTCCATCACTGGAGTTGATATTTAACTAACTTCCAGGAATAAGGAGGAAGCTACAGCCTAAAACAGCCATGGTTCATTCTGAATTCAACTTTTTGCCATCCCAAATTAGTTAGGCCAGTGTAGATCTTCTCTAATGGACAAAGTTACCCATTATTTCTGCAACCTTGACTGGGAAATTAGTGGAGTCGTGCTTGGGTATTTTATACTGACTATCTAAGGCCGGTTTTTATATAGTGAATTGAGGTTGAGATTCTTTTTCAATTGGTTTTAATCAATTATTTAGAGCCAAATAACCATCTAGAACTGGAAGCTCATGTCTCTTCCATATGTGTAGTCATATATCCTCCTTTACTCTGACTTATTTACATGATCTCTCTCTTTCTTTGACAACTTAGTGGTTTGCTTATTTTGCTGTCTAATTTTTTCTTGAAAAAGACTAACTTCTTAGATTTTAAAGAAATGATTTTTTAATTTATAATTTTATTTTAATTAAATCCTTCCTTCTACTTTGTTTGTTTTATTTTTTATTTTCTAATTTCTTGAGTTTAAAGGCTAGTATTTTCGTGTTTATTTGTGTGTACCTGTGTGTGTTTAATGATATGAATTTATCTTTTTTGCCATTTCCCTTAAGTTGTAATTAGTAGTTTCTCATTTCATTATTTTCAGAATATTCTGAAATTAAAGTCTCTATTTTATTTTCATTTATGAGGTATTTGGGATATTTTTGTTTTGTTTTTAATTTCCAAATTGTTTCTATTTTTATTTATTAGTCATAAATTGTGACATGCATTGTTCTTGATTTTTGGAATTAATGGTTTTTGTGTCTTCTTAAGAGTCATCATGTCCTCATAGACATTTAAACACATCACCTCAGTACTTCTTTAGGATTTATACATATTGATGAATGTCAAGTAATAACTTCATGTGTATAAAGTTATAAATATTTAGGAATACTCTTCAAGCCTAGGTTTTCTATTTTCTTTACTCTTCTACATATTAATACTTATGATGATTTCCCTCACTTGATTTAAAGACAGACATATGTTAAAATCCCACTCCCTTCACAGGCACTTTTTAAAAAATTTCACCTTATTTTCACATTATGTATTTAATATTGTTATTTATAATTTTTCAGGAGTTTTACCTTTCCTCAAGTAGAATAAAAAGACTAATAATAAAAATAACTTTTTGCTTCATTCTTCCTCACTGTAAGTTCTGCATTCTAAAGACAACCCACTTTAAACTACTTTATTTTTGGTTTGTTTCTTAAAACAGTCTTCTTTCTACTTTGCAAATGCACAAAGCCTGTTCTCACTCCAAATCCCTGCATTTATTTTCCCTCTGACCAGAGCACTTCCCCCACCCTGGATCTTTCTCTGACTATGTCCTCATCTTGGTAGTGTCAGGTCAAATGTCATTTTCTCAAAGATACTGCACTAGTTCACCAAAGCTGCTGAAATGCAACATACCAGAAATGGACTGGCTTTTTATTCTTTTTTTTTTAATGCAATTTTATTGAGATATATTCACACACCAAATATTCATCCAAAGTATACAATCAATGGCTCACAATATCATCATATAGTTGCATATTCATCACCACGATAAATTTTAGAACATTGTCATTATTCCCAGAAAAATAATAAAAATAAAAAAGAATGCCCAAAACATCGATACCCCTTTTCTCCCTCCATTATTTATTTATTTATTTATTTATCTATTTATCTTTGTTTTATTACTCATCTGCCCATACACCTGATAAAGGGAGTGTCAGTCACAAGGTTTTCCAGTCACACAGTTACATGATGAAAGTTATATAGTTATACAATCATCATCAAGAATCCAGCCTACTGAATTATAGTTCAATATGTTCAGGTATTTCCTTCCAGCTTTTCTAATACACTAGAAACTGAAAAGGACTATCTATATAATGCATCAGAATAACCTCCAGAATGACCTCTTGACTCTATTTGAAATCTCTCAGCCACCAAAACTTTGTTCTATTTCATTTATTTTCCCCCATTTGGTCAAGAAGGCACCCCCAGGACCAGGCACATACCTGGGAGAATGGACTGGCTTTTAACAATGGGGATTTATTAGCTTACAAGCTTATAGTTTTGAGGCCTTGAAAATGCCCAGATCAAGGCATCATCAGGTGATACCTGAACTCCTCTGCCACATAAGAAGGCACAGGGCAACTGCTGGTCCTTTTTGCCCAGGTTTTGTTGCTTTCAGCTTCTGGCTGCTCCACCTGTGGCTTTCTTTCTGAGCTTCTGCATTTCTTTGTCTTCTGTGTGTGCCCTTCTCTCTCAGCTTCTGGCTGTCTCTCTGTCCTTCATTCTCTTATAAAGGACTCCAGTAAGAGGATTAAGACCCATTTGGGGCATGCCTCAACTGAAATAGGTCCCACCCATAATAGGTCTATACCCACAGGAATGGATTAGCTTTATGAACATAATCTTTTATGGGGTACATAACAGCTCCAAACCACCACAGATGCCGTCTCTGGCCACTCAGTCTGTAGTAGCCCCTCCCTTCCCTCTTCCCTTTGACATTTTAGCTTGGTTTGTTTTCCTTATAAACCTTATCATGACCTAAAATCACTCTATCTTCTTGTTTATTTGGATATTGTATGTCTTTACCCATTGGAATATAAGCTTCAAGCGTACTTGACCTTATCTTTTATTATAATGTCCTGGAACTTTAGCACCTAGAAGGGGTATCAAGCACAGCACTAGTGCTCCATAAATATCTGTTGCTTGCAGGCCCCTTTAGAACCTTGCAAGTACTGTGCCATTGTTTTCCAGCATCCTCTACTTAAATTTTATCTGATTTAAATTTTCTTTTTTCTCTGGAGCTTTAGAATAATTTCTTCATTTTTTTGCAGTTCTGAAATTTCAGACTGTCTTTTTTTCAATCTTCCTAAGTTTCATGTCTTTTTTCTGTGCTAGGAAATTCTGTTCTTTTCTATTCTCTGATCTTTCTTTTTTAGATACATATTTGTCTTAATGGATTTTGGCCTTTCCATGTCTTATAACTTTTGTCTCATATTTTCCATCTCTTTGTGTTTTCACTTTATGTCCTGGTGGATATTTTAGGCTGTATTTCTCAAACTTTGTATTGAATTTTCTATTTTAGTTACTGTATTTTAAATTTCAAAGAGCTTTTACTTATTTTATTGTATCTATCTCATAACTACCCCTTTTTGGATGCAATGTTAAGTGAATATCTCTGATGATACTAATGAGAACATTTTAAAATGTTTCTTGTATTCCCTAAACTATCTCTATTTCTCTAAGAGGTCAATGTCTTTGTTTTTAAAATTTTGATCTTAATCTGTCATTCTGCTCATTTGAGCTTCGGTTGGGTGTCATTTCAATTTATGAATGAGAAACTGAGATAGCTACTTTAAGTTGCTTTTGTGAATTTCTGCTATGTTATGTACAGATCTATTTCCCCACATAGGAAAGTTGAACTGGAGCTCTGTGTAAGTGGAAAGGTCTTACCAACTGACAGGCTTTGATTATAGTTGTAAAAGTAGGGGATGGATGACTAAGCTGGGGGCCTCCCAAATGCCATTATTTTGATAATAGTTTTTATTACTTCAGAAAAAAATATATGAAGGCTATTTTCTGAGTTTTTATGTATCTTTCTGTTGTTTCACGTCTAAATGACAAAGTGGGTAGCTTTGGGATTCTTGGGTCATACTTTTTCATTCACAACTATAAAGACATTTGTACTTCATTTTTTGGCAATTAAAGCTGCTAAAGTGAAATGAAAGTCCAACTTAATGCTTGCCTTATTCCTTCATCTTTGAAGTTACAAAAAATCACTTGGATAAATCTAAATGTTAGTTTCTTTTCTAAATATTCTTCTCTTAATGTTCTGTCCTATGAGTTTGCAGATGTAGGTCTTCAGCTTAGGAAAACATTTTTTATGCAGTTGATTATTGCTTTTGTACTACTGATTCTAATCTCTACCAAAATACTACCCATATTTTGAATCATGATCTATTCTTCATAGTTTATTTTATCCTTTCTGATCACTTTCATTACATTATTATCCTGCATTTGGGAGAACTTCTTAGGTTTGTATGTTTTGTACCCTGTTTGTACATTCCGTTCTTTATTGCTTCCTTTGCCAACTTAAATCTTATCATATCATAATTTATCTACATTTTTCCCATACAATACCTTCTCAATTTTCATTTCACTCTCTTGTTTTTTTCCATCTTTCATCTTTTACTGTATGTTACTTTCATTGAAGTATAAAGCAGATGTTTCCTAGAGTAAATAATGTGCAAAAATAAGTTCTTTTGCTGCCTTGAATGTTATAATTCACACAACTCTTTTATGCTCTTTCTTTTATTTTTTAGGCTTCATTGCTATTTCTGTTTATTCATCTTTAAATGAGAAAAGGTCCACTCCTTTCTGATTTCTACTCTAATGTGAATGACTTCCCTTTATTCCTAAAACTAGTCTTATAGAAATTGTTAATAATCTCTAGTAATAGCTTATGCTGGAAAGCTGTAACACATTTTCTGTAGGGTTTGACTCTTGTAGAAGGACCAGGGCTATGATTGGTCCCAGCAGGAAAATCTATCTTTGGAAACATTTTTTTCTGTAGGGTACTGAAACTTCTCTAATAGCACTTACCTTACCCTAGGCTTTGAAAGCTTATGAGGCAGATTATGAAATCTTCTCCCCATTTTCTTGCAGTTCAGAGAATTTGATGGAGTCTTTATTTTTTCTCCCTTCTGCCCGCTTCCTGTGACACTGCAATGCTTCTCAGAAGGGGAATTCTGAATTCCCTTTACAGAAGGGGTCCTTTCTGTAAAGTTGTTGCAAGTTAATGGCAGCACTGTCTTCACCCCCATCTCCAATCCATATTTTTCTGGGACTGATGCCTATTTTCTTTATTTCCAAGTTTGTTAAATGTATGACTCTGGAGATGTTTCTAAACAGCTATGGGTCTCTGTATCTGTCAATCAGTAAAATCTCAATCTCTGTCGCTGGCTCAGGGATAGGCTAGAATGCAAATCATATTTACAATTTATTTATAAGTTCAGGAAAATTACAGTATATTGCTTCAAAGGTTTGTTGTTAGAATCAAATGAGATTCGTCCAGTGCTGCATAGAGCAAATTTTCAGGAAGTTCTTGCTATTGTTATCCATAGTGGGTGTTATTATTTTTAAATTTATGTCACTTTACTTAGTTTTTGCCTGTTCACATCATCACTCCTGGAACTCTGATTTTAAGTTTTGTTTTTTTTTATGTCATGGTGTTACCTGTATTGTTGATGGGCTACCTCTAAATTCAAACATCCTCTGCATAAAACCTTCAAAAAGAATGAAAGATTGTTTTCAATAGCATGGGCCCATGAAGGACGCTAACATTTTTTGGGGGGGAGTGCATGGTTTGGGAATCGAAGCCAGGTCTCCCGTATGGAAGGCGGGCATTCTACCACTGAACCATCCAACATATTCTTTTATCTATAAGTATCTTGTGTGACCTATCTCATACTGATAACTATCTAAGTGTCTAAAGGCTAGTTGAAAACCACAGATTTATTAAATTAATATGCAGTCACAATTGATGACAACAGAAGAGATTTGGAATCTTAAAATAAGTGTACTCAAGCAAAATGGTGATTTTTGGAGGGGAGGGTGCATGGTCCGGTAATTGAATCTGGGTCTCCTGCATGAAAGGCAAGCATTCTACCACTGAACCACCTGTGTACCCCAAAATGGTGATGTTTTAATTTAATCTTTTTGTTTTCATTTATTAGCTGGAAATTTTCTTATGAATAACTATTTCCCTCATCTTCTATTTGGTTACCCAGTGCACATATAGAAAAACAGGATAAATGCTTGGGTCTTTCCTTTAATCAGTTTTTGAGATAATGCACTGGTTCCTTTCCCTGTTGTCTTTCAAAGCATAGAGGTTGATTTTTTATATCATTATAAACTCTTGATTTTAAATATAGCCTATAGCTTTCAGTTCACTGTATATCTTATTCTTATTGATGCTCCAATTGAAAGAGCATAACATGTAACTGGAAATAAATATCCAGAATGACCAACATTAAGACATATTCTAGTAGAGTCACTAAACTTTAAAAAAAAAAATATCCTTTGGACTTTGTAATGTTTTGAAGCTGTATGGACCCCAGATAATCATGTTCTTAAAGCAAATCCATTCCTGTGGGTATAAACCCATTGGGTGGGATCTTTTGATTAGGATATTTCAGTTGAGGCATGCCCCAGGTGGGTCTTAATCCTCTTACTGGAGTCCTTTATAAGAGGATGAAAGACAGGGAGAAACAGCTAGAGGCTGAGAGTGAAGGACATGCACAGAAGCTCAGAAATAAAGCCACAGTTGGAGCAGCCAGAAGCAGAAAGCAATGAAACCTGGGAGAAAAAGACCAACATACCCCATATGACTTGCCATCTGACAGGAGTTCAGGTATCAGCTGATGATGCCTTGATTTGGACTTTTTTCACAGCCTCAAAACTGTAAACTTGTACGCTAATAAATCCCCATCATTAAAGTCAGTGCATTTCTGGTATATTGCATTTCACCAGCTTTAGTGAACTAAAACAGATTTTGGAAACAGAAGAGTGGGGTGTTGCTTTATAAACACCAAAAATGCTGGAACAGCTTTATAAGTGGGTGAGGGAAGTCTGGAAGAATTGTGAGGAGCTTGACAGAAAGGGCCTAGATTGCTTTGAAGAGACTGTTGGTAGAGTATGGATGCTAAAGGTGCTTCCAGTGAGACCTTACACAGAAATGATAAATCGCCATTGCCAACTGGAAGAAAGCTGATCCTTGTTTTGAGGTGGCAGAGAATTTGGCAAAATTGTGTCCTGATGGGAAGAAGAATTTGAAAGTGATGAGTTTGGATATTTAGCTGAGGAGATTTCCAGTCTAAATGTGGGAAGTGCAGTCTGGCCTCTTCTTGCAGCTTATTATAAAATGCAAGAGGAAAAGGATAAGTTGAAAACTGAACTCCTGGGTATAAAGAAACCAGAAATTGATGGTTGGGAAAATTCTGAGAGTTTGGAAAGCAAGTCCCTAGAAAAAAGTGCCCCAGGGAGGATGTAACTGAACATGGAATCAGTCAGCCATTTCAGTGCAAGATAGGATTAGAAATGCAGTTATTAAGGAAGGATGTGTGGAAGGTCCTATTATCTGTGTACTGCATGAAAACCAACACCTTTTTTTTTGTGGGATGTGCTGAGACACTGCCAGCTAAGAGTAGCTAAGATTAAAAGGGACAGATTAAAGGAAAGATGACTTCAAAAGTAGAACAATGAAGGTTGAGGTCTGGAGTGAAGACATCTCGTGCGGGGACCCACCCATGGATGTAGAAAACTTGAATAGCCCAGAGCTTGCAGAAGGCAGGGCTTTTTCAGGTTTTTCCTTCTAGCTGCTCTAAGACACTGGAGACTAAAAGAAATATCAATGTAATGATTCAGCAGCCATACTCATTTGTTAAATCCTATCTTCTCTGTTAGAACTCCACCTTCTCCTTCGATCTTTCTCCCAATCTTTATATTTGGGATATGCCCATTCTAACTTTTCTTTTACCAATTTTTGTAGGTATATATCCATCAAGAATATATGATTCTTTTACCAATTTTTACTCAATTTTTAAAATTCAGATTTTAACAGTTATCAGATTTTTTGTGTTTTTCTTTCCTCTAGTTCAGCATGAATTGGGTATGATACTGAGTTATAGATATTGTTAATTAATCTAAGTCAAAATTGGGAGCAATTTTGTCACAAAGAGGGAAAGAAACACATGTGCACAAATATGGGGGAGACTAGGAGAGGGAGAAATGTGGGAAGAGGGTAAAAAAAGTGGCAGCAGAGAGAGAGTGAGGAAGAAAGAGCAGGTGTAGTAGAGAGCAGCTACTTTGGTGTATTGAGTGTTGAGCAATAGATTTGAACGTGATGTGTACGTGGGGAGAGGTGTTCAAAACACCTTGGGGGGTAAGTATTTTACACGTTTAACCTGTCATTGTTAACCATTTTTGAAAATATCTTTGGACAAAGCTTGGATTCACAGCAGCTTGGATTTGAGAAAGGAGGACCTGTGCTTGCCCATCTTGGTTTAGGAGACATGCCTTTTCACAGCACGGAATCCTTTTCTGTCTCTGAAATACATGAGAGGGAATAATATTGCACAGTATATAATATGCAGTTAGGAGAAAAATTAGAGAACATATTAATCACTTAAACCATTGCAAATAAACCTTAATTTGAAGTTGCTTCTAAGTCTCCTTACTTTTTAGGGGGATAGAAAAAAAATCTCCTTAAATTCCGTAGACTATTTCATATGTAGCTTAATTTCAAATGACCCCCTACTGGGTCCAGCTGCATTTTTGCTAAAAAGTCATCTGAAATGGCATGCTACTACTGTTTCTGACTCTTGCCCTAACTTTCAAGTTAGCCTTAGCTAAGTGATCTTTCTTTCCTAAGCCTCAATTTCCTCATATTTAAAAAAGGGGATTGTACTTTGAGTTTTTTTAGCTCTGTTATTACAGCTTTGCTGTCTTTGGGACATTTATATATGTCCTCTGGATACTCTATGAATGACAAAAGAGTGTGTTGACAAAACACTGCCTTTCTTCATATGATGTGATGACTAGGACACTTTCATTATTGAGCAGCTGCCATCCCTTCTTCCATTATTGACCCCTATGGTCGGTCAGGTGCAGGGGCTTGGCCTAAGCTGACCCTTGGTTAATGGGAACTGAGTATAATCACATTAGCTCAGTTGGGAGTTTTAAAAATTACATTAGCCATCCCTACACAAATGAATCTACCAATAATTTATGTGACGGGTTTGCAATTAGACTAAGGATGCTGTTTTTCTTTTTTTATGTGTCTTTCTAATAAAGAACAAAAAGAAAACCCACCCAAAAGAAATTAAAATTTCACAGCGCTTATAGATTTTGTTTTAATATAATTTCATTCTGTAGTTTTTGGTTTGGTTTCCTTACGCAAAAGACATTTTAGTGAATTAATTTTCTGTTGTCCATTTTGTATGATCTATTAAGGGCTTTTGGTAATGATTATAGATAAATAAATTTGAAGTTCACTAAAGATATTTGACAGATCTAAATTTTCAGAATACTGAATTGACTTGAAATTCCCAGGAAAATATTTCTTTGCTAGGTCTTTATAACTCAATTATGTGAAAAGTACTATAAATGAGAGTGTGAGGTACTATTGGTATCTAGATTAGGAAGACTTTAACTCTGTCTTTGAGACAGGGAGGATTTAAGGCACACCAGAGTAAATAGACATTCATTTGCATGGCAGAATTTGTGAGGAAGTAGCTATCATGAATTAAATATTAATTATATATCAATTACTCTGCTAAATGTTTTACATGCATCATATAAAGAACCTTCAGGGACAGGTGTTATATTTCATTTTATAGGTGAGAAACTGAATAAAGCTACCCTTCTTAAGACAATTGTCCATGTCACATTACTAACAGGTAGTGGAACAAGACTTCACAGACTTGAATATCATTTCTAATTCTAGTTGATCAAAAATCACTTTTGAGCTTAAAAACAACAGCAACAGTAACAGTTAAGACCTATTGAATCAGAATTGTTGGGAATGGGGCCATTTTTAGTTTGAAGAAACTTCACAGGTCAAGATTGAGGGTCAGTGTGAGCATTCCTGGCAGGTTCTAGCTTTGGAAAATCCCCGGAGTAAAAGTATTAACCATAAATGAATGGGACATTGATTAGCCTTCAAGAGACAGAACTGTTTGTTTTCTTGGGGTAGATAATTACCAGCTACATGTGTAGAAATGGCAAGTTAGCCACTGCCCTCACTATTATTTCTTTACATTTAGATAATTACCAGCTACATGTGTAGAAATGGCAAGTTAGCCACTGCCCTCACTATTATTTCTTTACATTTAGGTTTATGGGAAGAAATGAAGTTAACATTCTTCCTTTCACAAAGAAGAAATTTAAGGAAGCTGAAAAGCGAATAGTGGAGTTACTAATAAGAAAGAGAACTCTTCCGGGTAGGATGAATTGGAATCATGTAGAGAAGACTAGGCTTCAGAGGCTTCACAGGCTCTGGAAAATGACAACGATATGCATAGAGCAAGAAGCTGGAGGCAGGGTCATGGAGGTGGGTTATGGAAAATGGAACTGAGGTGCTGCCTTTGAAGCACAGATTATCTTAGTCTTGTTTCTCTCACGGGTGGCCCAAACTGACCCCTGGTTAATGGAAACTGAGTGTTCTTGAATTGGAAGTCAGGAAACATGGTTCTAGCCTAATTAGCTACGTGACCTTGAGCAAATCAGGAAAATTATACCTCCGTTCTATCACTGGCAAAATGCCTGGACTAAAAATGACCATCCAGGCCAGTTTTGCAGCTTTCAAATCACATAATTACATTAAATATTTATATCTCCTAAGATTTATCATTACAACTATTACTCTTGTTACTGTTTCTGGTGTTATCTTTCAAATAGCCTAAGGACTTGAGCTCTTTGTTTCATGCTTCTGCCTTATACCAGGATTATAAATATTCAGTAGAGACATACTGTCTGAGCCAATTACATTTGTGATGGTCTAAAAAATAGAGCTATCACCCAAATGACCCCAGCATTTCTTTGAAATTCTGTCTTGTTAAAATATGATGCCCGTTATGTTTAAGAGCATGGTGGTTGGCAGACTTTATCACCCTTGTCCACAGGTTCCATTTACTATCATTTCCCTACCATTTGTCTTCCTTTCTAATTAAATTTTAAGGGTTCAATTAAATATAAAAAAATTCAAAGGAAGCTCATTTAGATAATGGTGCAAATATGGACTGAGTTTACATGATTTCCTCATTTATAATTTTCTTATAAAAATGCTTAGTGGATTTTTTGTTCACCAATATTATTTTAAAAAATTGTTAGTCCTCTTTCTAAGAGAACAGAAGAGAATATAGGACAGAGGTCAAACTGTTTTAATCTAGAATAATATATTTGAAACAACATTTTCTTCTCAAGCATTCCTAAGTACTTTGTGTCCCAATTATTAGTTTGATATTTTGGTTGGACAGGGTTGCTTGAAATACTCTGACTTTATTCCTTTCCATCTTAATTATTAAGGCAAAGTTTTTTTTTTTTTAAAGAGGTTCTATTGATGGTAGACAATTTCAAGTACAATTTTACAAACTGTCAATTTGGTGTGGAAAATATAGAAGCGATACCTGGAAGAATGTGAACCATTCTTTGCTATTAGCAGAAACAGAACCATGGGACATTTTTCTTTCTTTTTCTCTTACTGCATAGAAATTAGCTTTTGAAAGAGTCAACTATTATCTTGTCAAAATCTTTTTCCTTTTATAGAAAAGAAAAATGAGGGCTAAAGTTCTTAGAACACTTCACTAGTCACACAGTTATGGATCTAGGCCATGAGACTTAAGTATTTCTCTAACTGACACTGATTAACAAAACTTGACAAGACAGAGGTAAAAAAATGTTGAATTGCAATTACAAAAATTCTTGTGTCATCTTTCTATAAGTTATTTCATTTGCTATATATTAATTATCATGGGCAAACGCACTGTGGTAGAGGCCAGTTCTTTGGAAAAATTCTTTTAACTTCAATGAAATTATTTCCTAAAATTTACTTAATTTGGATTCCACTAGTTCAGAGAAGACTTTGAATGAAATTCAGTTTTGCCATATATGAAAAAGAATTTGCTGAATAAGTAATATCAATAAATAATATTTTAGGGATCAGCTACACAGGAAGAATACTTTGCAAGCAATTTAGAAGAACTTAATTCAATAATTCTAATTCAATAAGTGTAGCTCTCCTGAAGACCTCACCTTATTTCTTGGAATAATACAGGTAATGGGACTGCATTTCTTTTTGAAGTAATTTATTACTCAGTCATTTCATGATGTCATAAGCCTTTGTCCCCAGTGGGGAACTGTGCTGGTTTGAAAGGATTGTGTGCCCTAGAAAAGCTATGTTTTAATCCTGATCCATTTTGTAATCCCTATCCAGCACTGTAAACTGGAAAACTTGATTAGATTATCTCCATGAAGATGTGACACACCCAACGTGGGTATTAACTTTGATTAGAGGAAGATGTGACTCCACCCCATTCCAGGTGGCCCTTGATTACTTTACTGGAATCCTTTAAAAGAGGAAACATTTTGGAGAAAGGGAGAGACCCACGAGAGCCCACACAGCTAGAGACCTTTGGAGATGAAAAAGGAAAACAACCCTGGGGGAGTTGCATGAAACAAGAAGCCTGAGGAGAAAGCTGGCAGACATCGCCATGTTTACCATGTGCATTTTCAGTTGAGAGAGAAACTTGTAACTTCATCGGCATTCTTGAACTAAGGTATCTTTCCCTGATACCCAAGGTACCATTTCCTTGCTTTAATTTGTACATTTTCATGGGCTTAGAACCATATACTAGCAACTTAATAGATTTCCCTTTTTAAAAGCTGTTCTGATTCCTGGTGCCTACCCATGTAAAACAAAAATAAATAAATAAAATAATAATTTTTTTAAAAAAGCTGTTCTGTTCCTGATATATCACATTCCAGCAGCTAGCAAACTAAAACAGGAACCTTTAACAAAATTATTCTTTTGATCCAGAGAAAATGCTAAGGTATAGTTATACAGCCCAACTGTGAGTGTGCAAAGACTGTTAAATAAATAAATGATCCATTTGTATAAATTATTTTTTCAATATATTAATTTGTAAATTTCTCGTTGAATAATGCCAAGAGCTTAACGTCATTATTTATAGCATTTTCATATCCATGACTGATGAGATAGTCTCCCTTGTGGAGTATCCCCTCCTTTACTTCCTATAGCACAGTCATGGAAGCAGTGTCTGACCCCGAGGGATGCACCAGGACCCTCCTGTACTATAAGTGTAGGTCTGGATTGTTTGGTCCCATTTACTTTTATGTTAAGCAGTTTAAATATTACTCCTACAAACATCCCATCTCAGTGTGAAGTATTTTAGCTTTTAGATGCATCCAAAAACTACATGTACTATGTATGTATGATATAAAGCATATTAAATAATAGGCATGAACCCACCACCAACTAAGAAATAGTTGTGAAAGGTACCTCTTTGCTTTTTCCCTATGACATCCCCTGCCCTCCCTTGGAAGAAATCCCTATTATGAATTTTGCATGTATTGTTTCTTTCCTTATTAAAGATTAGTTTTATCATATACATACAAATGTATGTATATGAACTATACATTGCTTAGTTTTGATTGGCTATGAGTTATGTATATAGTTCTATGTGCTGCTGTTAATAATGCTGCTGAATCTTAGTTTTACACGTGTGCAGTTTTCTGTGACTTGCTTTTTCACTCAGCATTGTTTCTAAGAGTCAAGAGTATTTTTTGTTATACCCATAGTCCATTCATTTTCCATTCTGTATAATATTCCATTATGTGACAGTTACATCATTTAATAAATTTCTTCCTCTATTGATAGGAATTTGTGTGATTTCCTAGCTTTACTATTATAAACAGTGCTATGATAAAAGTTTGACCATGTCTCCTAGTGCTTGTGAGCAAGAATTGAGCTTATAAGTAGAAGTGGAATTGCTGGGTCGTCTAGTTTGCATATATTCAGCTTTACAAGATAATGCTAAAGGGCTTTCAAAAAGGGTTGGCAATTTACTAACACTGAAGCCTCATCAACACTAAACCTGTAGATTTTTTTTTAATGTTTTCCCAATCTAGATTAATTTTCGTTTCTTTATCACTAACAGATATTGATATGTTTCTTGATCACTTTATATGTTTTCATACGTTTCTTGGTCATTTTAATTTCCTTTCCTTTTTGAACGCTATTTTTTTTTACCCCACCTAGGTTACTATTTTCTTTCTTTCAGCATTTTAAAGATGTTGTTTCAATGTGCTAGGGCGTCCACTGTTTCTGATGCAAAATCAACAATTGTTTTTGTTGCTTTCTCCTTGCATGTAATGTTTCCCCTCTCCCCCCACCCCTCAATCCCCAGTTGCTTTCGGGATTTTACTCTTTAGTTCTGTTTTTCAGAAATTTGGGATATAATGTATCTATGTATAGTTTTCTCTGTATTTATCCTTTTGGGGGATGTAGAACTTATAGGATCTACAAGTCAAAATTTCTCATAAAATTTGGGGAAATTTTGACTATTAGTTGTTCATGTATTTTATTCTGCCCTACTTTCATTTGCTTCTCCTTCTTAGACTCTTATTACATGAATGCTTGATATTGTCTCACACTGAGGTTCCTTCATTTTTCTTCAATCTTTCTGTTTTTCAGACTGCACAATTACTATTGATCTGTCTTCAAATTTACTGATTCTCAAATCTATCATTAAATCAATCCAGTGAATTTTTAAATTAGGTTTTTGTTCTTTGAAGCTCTAAAATTTCTATTTTTGCAAGTTCCACTTCTCCTATCCTATCCTGGTCTCTCAACTGGAAGCCTGGAGTGTTAAAGTGATGTTAACAGGTCTCTCTACTCTGCCTGGGCTATGTTCCAATGGTGCCAGAAGTGTTTGCTCTCCAGCACTGTTCTGTCTAAAATTCTGAAGAAGCCATTCTCTGGTACGTATGTCATAGTCTTATTCCGTATATGAACAGCCTAGCCCTCACCTAAGGACTGATAGGACCCCCAAAGAAAGACTTCTTGGGGCTCTGTCTGCACAGCTTCCTCCTCTCTCTGGTGCTGTGTCCTGTAGATTACAGCCAATTCAGCTTCCCTGAATTCTGCCCTGTTTTATCTACATGGTAAAAGAGCCATGCTCTGATTGAATTCCAACTCACCATGGCTTGGTGGAGAAATTGTCCCCAGTCAGAGAACCAGTATGATCGTGATGTTAATTTCATGAGTTTCATAGCTGGATAGATAGAAAAAAGTACTTGGTATAATCCTATAGCTAAACTGCTATAGTATTCAGTAGCTACAAACATGTTTTCTTATTTTTTTTATGACCACTTTATTCAAGCAGCCTTGAAGTTATTTTAAGCATAAAATACCCTTCTTGAAAGAGTTTGCTGTTGTTCTAATTTCAAAAATACTTACTCTGTGTTCCCAGAAACCTTCCCTTGCTCTGCTTGTAGGAATGCAACATCACATAAACTAATATCAGCACCTTTGTCTCTTTTGAAGGAAAAGAGCGAAAGCCCAAATAGTCAACAGTGAGGGGGCCTACAAGATAACAGGACATGCTGAGCAAACAGTTTTTCTTCTTCTATTTTTTTTTTTCTCTTTTGATTTCTTCTAGATCCTGGCCATTTATTTGTCTGTTTGGGGTTGTAAAAGCCCAATCACTTTCCCACTCTGAAATAGTCTTGCAAAGTTTTTCTTCCAATTCCTCGATAATGCATTTTCAATAAAATCACCTTCTCACCAAGGTAAAGAAACTTGCTTCTCTGCTACAGGACCAAGCAGGCCTGACTATTTAGGACTATGTTTTATGATAGTAACAACTTCTTCTCTCAAGGATTAGTCTTTAATCGCCTATTTTCTGATACTCAAACAAATATATACGGTTCATATATTTTGTGGTACTTTTTTTTAAGGATAAGAGGGTTTTGCTTTCAACTCCAGTATTCAGAGTTGAAAGCAAAAATTTCATTCCATAACTTTTTCCCCTTTAACCGCAGTGAAACCCTGCTTCCCTACAACAGTGGTATATTTACTTACTTGCCCTATCTGATGATACCAAACTTAATTTTGGGATTATTACACTATACACTACCATATCAAACTTATTAAATAAAATTCAGAATTTCCTTAAAGTTCTTTTGCCCTTAGAATATATCTCACAAAAATTTTGCAGTTAAGAGTACTGTTCAAATATTTATTTTAATCAAGCTTAGGGATTTTATTATTTATTCTCTTTTATTTATTGTATTATTCGAGGAGGTAAAATAGTTACAGATTTCCTTTAAAAATATATTAAAAACAGGGAGCTCTGGGAAGGTGGTGGAATAGGATAGATCAAGTTCACCCCTGCTTCAAAGGACACCTAGAGAAGTGTCAGGAAAACAACCGGGAGAGCGATTCCAGGGTGTAAGTGGCCTGGGAGGGTCTTCTATACCACACAGGGTGGCCCTGGTTGAAAAAAGCAAAAAAAAAAATGAGACCCAGAGAACTGGAGACTGCCCAGCTAGCGCAAGCAGCTTAACTTACCCCTTTCCAGATGGAGACCTGGAGCTCTCAGGAGTGCACAAACGGGGAGACAGGGACAGAGAAGTAAGCCAAGATGCGTCCTGTGAACGCGCTACCCTCATGCGTGCTGCCCTTGTCCTGTGACCTGCGATTCCCCCCACCCACCGCACCTACCTGAACCCCATCATCGGGCCCCTGCTCCCCAGACCATGCTCCAAGCATCCCCACCTGGACACCCATAGTTGCGCACCCCTACCTCACACCTCTGC
>PVIY010021982.1:0-41580 GCA_004026745.1 Myrmecophaga tridactyla
GCTTTGATGAGTTCCACCCAGAGGAACGTCAAAGTGAAAAACTGCTCTGAAGAGAGGACTAGACCCAGCCCTGCCGCTCGAGCATGCCATGCCGCTCATCCACCGCTGAGGACGGCGCCCACGCCGAAATCAGCCGCCCTGGTGCTCACCGGGCCCCCTTACCGCTGGCTCTGTGACCTTGGGCAGGTGGCTGACCCGGCCTGGGCTCGCTTTGCAAGCCTATGAGATGGGGTTACTGCTAACGCTTCCTTCACAGCTTCCCGAAAAGAGCTGGGAACAGCGCCCAGAGCACGCTAGCTCCTCTATTGTATTATTATTACAACCATTTTCAGATTGTTAGGATTTTTTTAAATTTTTTTGCTTCCACGGTGTGGTGCGAACACATTTTGGCACAAACTTATTTTCAATCTTGCATATACATGGATTCTCTTGGGATCAAAGCCCTTCAGGATGTAGGGTCATTGGACCGAGATGCCACTTCTTGCATGGGGAGCGCATTCGCAGAGAAGGGACTAAATCGCCTGCAGCCGAGGCCTGGGCACCCCGCGCGTGCCCCCGGGGCATGGAAGGGCCCCTGTGCGCAGCCCGTCGCCAGGGCCCGCTGAAATGGCAGATACTGGTATACGGCCGGATATGTGATAGAAAATCCCCACGTTTCCATATCTTCCGCAGACATCTCGTTCCCTTCCTAAACCGGAAGCTACAGCTTTTGTGATCTTGGATTGTTCGGTATGGCCCTGAGCGCCCGGAGTGCCTGGTCTTTGACCTGCGGAGTCTTAGCTAACGCGCTGTGCTTCACTGCAGCGCTCCTTAGGTCCGGAATTGCGAGGGGAGATGTTTTTTTCCTTGTAACCCCAAGCAGTTGAAACAGTAGTTTCTGCATTTCTCTTGCAAGGACGAGTCAATGCAAACCTGAACGGTGGCTTCTTTATAACGGCAAGCGCTGCCTTTTCTAGCTCAGGACGCAATGTGGCGTAACCTTTGCAGCATCGATAAATTCTCTGAAAGTGGCTGCTTAAGATCATACGCATCTTAAGGTGCTAGTACTTTGTGCGAATTTCTTTAACTTTATTTTTTAAGTAAAAACGAGAAGAAAGATGGTGCATGGGTAGTTCGGTGAAAGAATGCTCTCCTTCCACGCGGGAGACCTGGGTTCAATTCCAGGACCAGGCACTGCCACCACCCCACCCCACCCCACCCCAACCCCCAAAAAAGGAAAATGAGAAAAAGGACTCAAAGAAGTAGGAGAACAGGCCATTTTTGTCCAAGATAATTTCATCTGACAGTAAAGCTGAGATTTATTGCCTAACATATTGCCTTTTGGGCAGCTATAGAAGATACAGTAATTATACTGTGAAGTATAGTTTGTTATTTTCCAAATATAATATGTGGATGGGCTTTTTGAGAGCAAATATAAGCACAAATAAGTTTGAGAACATAAGTTTTTTTTTTTTGAGACAATAAAACTTGGCTTTTGTACTAGTCCAAGTACTCCAGGCAAACAGAACTGACAGGAGAGGTCTAATGTAAATATTATGGAATTTATCATAGGAATTGGCTTACATCGATTGTGAGGATGGGCAAGTCCAGATAACATAGGGCAGGCTGCAAGCTGGGAACTCCGAGGAAGACTTTCAGTGAATTCCCCAGGAGATGCTGGCTGGTGAAGTAGAGATGGAATGTCTTCCTTTTCACTGCTGAAGTTATCACTTCTCCTTTTAAGGCCTTCAGCTGATGGAGTGAGCCTTCCCCATGGTTGAACGCAATCCCCTAGTTGACTGTAAATGTAATCAGCCACAGATGTAATCAACAATCAACTTACTGATTATTTAAATCCATAAAATACCCTCACAGCACAAGTCAGGCCAGCGCTTGTTTGACCAAACAACTGGACACCACAGCCTGGCCGAGTTGGCACATGAACATAATCACAGTGTTCAAACAATGATGATGTTTTTCTCTAACTCATTACCTGTAGACTTTTCCATCCAATCTTTATTGATTGCCTACTATGTATAGGCACTAATGTATGAAAACATTTTATGATAGGCTTTATTTATTTCCTTATGTGTAGATGAAGAAGCTGAACACAGAGAGGGAAATTAATTCAGCTAAGATCACACAGCTTCTATAGGCCAACGTGGGATTCAAACAGATTGGTTCATTCCAAAGCTCATACATTTCCCATCCTGCCATTTGCCTTTCTCAAGATCTCATGAGAGTTCTTGAACGGTGCTGCCCAACTGGATAGCCACCAGCTACATGAGACTATTTAAATTCAACTATAATTAATTAAAATGAAATATTTTTAAAATGCAGTCCCTCAATTGCAGTAGCCACAATTAAACTGCTCAAAAGCCTTACATGGCTAGTGGCTCTCACTTTGGACAGCACAGAATATGAAACCTCTCCATTACTGCAGAAAGCATTCTTGGACTTCACTGCTCCAGAAGTTCGCAGCCCCTCAACTGCTGCTTGAGGATCATCAGATGCCTCCAAGGGAAAAAAATGGCACCAAAAGTTGGGCTCACTGGCTTACGTTCTCTTGCTGCTCTATAACCTCAAGTCTTGGCTCTTTTACTGGTTTTCTGATTCCTCCATATAATTATATATATATTTTTTGGTCCAGCTTTTCTAGTTCCCAGCAGGAAGATTGGCCTCTACCAAGACAGGTCACCTTCTCCAGCCTTTGGTCTAATCCACAGCTTCTTATCTTGCCTGGTGAGGAGCATGTCAAACCATGCCTGAGATTTAAAATAAGTGTTGTTTATAAATCTGATTAGGTCATTGTCCCAGGGGACGTTAGACCCATGTCAAGCATCCAGGAAGAAAAAGCATTATATCTAAATGCCACCAGGCCTCATTCACCTCTGCACACACATAGGAATTCACAGTAACATCTGCAAGTCCAGGTCCTCTTGCAAACTATCACATAATCCTTCAGGCTTTCCCAAAGGGTGCCTCATTTGTGATCCCAGGCCAGGGTACCGGCCACCACTGCTGCTCAGCAATGCCCATCCTACCCCAGCGGCTCCCACTCCCGTTTGTCAGTGTATCCACAGTCCTGTAGCCACCAAAGGAGCCTTACCCAGCACTGTCAGTCAGTAGAATACCATTATTTGTGCCGCTTTACACTGCCTGCCTGGGTTTCCAGATTCCAAGAAGCCAAAGCAAAATTGGATTGCAGCAGGGGAAGAATGGTCCATTTCCCACCCTCTGCTGCAATTTGTCACCTGGCTCCAAAGCATCAGACCTTGTTCCCAGAGGCTCTTGACAAAATGGCTGTGCCAGCTACTGGCCTTTCCTTTCTTGACCGCTAAGGCATAAACTGGCCCAAGGAGCAGAGTGGGAGGTAGATGCCACCATACCCTCTATCATCTGGTCTCCCCTTTTCTCCCTGATGGTAAATGATTTCATTGAAACAAATCCTCAAATATTCCTTAGACATAAAGCAAAATCCCCGATGCTTATCAGTGGATAGAAATAGATACTAGAGTCTGGTGAGTGTGAGGGAAGAGAGCATACTCTCTCTGATCAGTAGATACACTTATGTTCAGACTGTCTCATTCATCTTGGGAAAGCCTTTGAATACTTGACTCAGATAAAAATATGTATGTAACATATAAACATTGTATAACATATAAAGGTAACATAAAAATTATTCATAGGTGGCACACGATGAGGCTCTTATTTACCAGCAGAGGGATAAAAAGATCATGTGTTTACTATTCAACACTCAATCTGAACACCTTCTCCTCCTTCATGTGACTTCCCCCCAAATCCATTCAAGAGAAACACTTCAATTGTTAAGTGGCAGTGGACAATATTTTACTTGAAAAACATAATATTGCTGCTGCCTCTTCTACCATAATGACTAATAAGGATAACTGACCAAGGTTTTCGAGTGTGTATCATACACTGCTTTAAAGCCATGAAGTAGGTAAAGACTCTACATCTGAGAGAATTAGACCTCAGAAAATTATTTGAAAAGTTTGGCCCATAGAACTGATTTCCACCAAAAGCAGACATTGTATCCAAGTTCTACATGCACATCCCCGTGAGTCCTGTTCACGGCTAGAAGAGAATAGTTGGAAAGCCAGGTTTGCAGAGTGCCTCCCTTAGTGTCCTGTTTGAATAAAAATGCAAACCTCAGAATCAGAACAAATTTATAATATAATATTCAGTGGGTTGGCTGAAAGTATGCAGTAAGGCATAAATATGGAAGGAGGGAGGGAGGAAGGGCAAGGGCTAGCCCTGAACAGCTTGGAGAGCTGGCCAGAGTCTTCCCTGTAGTAAGAGTTAATACTGATATTATTAAGGAACCTTTTGACCATCTCAAAAGACCAACCACTTCTGCCAGGACAATGACATTTCCAAACACTTGGAGTTTTGCAGCCTGTATATATTTGTTTTCAGTTTATGTATGATTACATAGCAAAGAAAGAAGCAGGGAGAAAGAGAAATACTTTTTTATTAATCACATGTAGTCTAAGCTTTGGCCTTTGTAACTAAGCACAGCAAGATTCAGAGTGTAAACTTGCCATTCAAAGGGTTGATGTTGAACAAAAAAGTACCATTATTTTTTTATTTCCTGGGCATATAGTATGCATAAATTTCTTCTGAGTCTGATCCCGAGAGAATCACTTTGAGTACGCTGCCACTGGTAAGAATGTCTATGTAGATTCAAAGAGACTGTTTCTGAGGTATTTTTTTTTAACTTTGTGTGCATGTGTTTGTCTAAAATCTTGCAATTTCCATGAATACTTAAAAAAAAAGAGGAAAATGGGAAATGGGAGCACTTTATTCAGTGGGTAAAAGGGTAAACTCTAAGCTGAGAGACAAAACCAAATATTGATCTTCCCCAGCAATTTTCTGGGTTTGTGAATCAATGAACAGGACAATGCAGCTCCACTCCTAATTGAAAGCACATGACAATGCAAAGGGCATCACCTCCACCTCTCTGATCCCTTGGCTTTCCTAACTCCAGCTTTCTTCCTGGACTTCATTATATTATCCAGAAAAGAAGAGACTGTACTTTGCAAGGATTCTAATATAGTATGTCTGAGCTGTAACTTTTCTTTCTTCTGTTCTTTCAAAAATATGTGCTGAATGTCTGCCATGTGCCCAAACTCTGCTCAGCACTGGGATTTGATGGAGTTTTATATTCTAGTGAAGAGGCAGAAATAAACAGAAACCTAAAAATGATTACAGAAATTTTGGCTACGATAAATGATATTAGGAAAATGTGTGATTGACGGGGGGGGGGGGTGAGCGCTTGAAATGGATGGTTCTGGAAAGCCAGCCAGAAGCAGTGTGGACTGAATGGAGAGAAGGATTCCAGCACACAAAAACCGGCCGGAGGAGACAATGGATGGCTGAGGGAAAACGCTGAGAATGTCAGAGGGAATACGCAGTGCAAGCTGTAAGGTCGTGGCTGGCTGGAATTATGCTCCCTCCATCTCCCAAATACAAAATTAAATAAGAAGGAAATGGGACCCCAGGTCTCATGAATGTGAGCCTATTTGGAAATAGATCTCTGAAGATGCGATGAGTTAAAATGAAGTCAAACTGGATGAGGGTGGAACCTAATCCAATATGACCAATGTCCTTATGCAAGAGGGAAATTTGGACAGAGAGACAGACAGGCACAGGGAAGAATGTTATAGACAACGGAGGCAGGAACTGAAGTGCTGAAGCTGCAAGGCAAGTAACCCAAGGGTGGCCGGCAAGCACTAGGGAACAGGAGAGGCAGGGAGGGTGCCTCTCTCCCCTGGAGGCTCCAGAGGGAGCCTGCCCTGTTGGCTCCTACTGATATCACCATTTCTCTACGACTTTGAGAGAATATGTTTCCGCATCTGAAGTCACCCAAGTTTGTGGTACTTTGGTAAGCAGCCCTGGGAAACCAGGTCAGTTTTGAACAAGGTGGCGAGTTGGAGGAAGAGAGAGAGAGAGAGAGTACCCTTGTGCCTTGAGGCTCAGGAAGAGGTGGTGAGTGCCAGAGTCAGAGAGGCAGAGGCAGACCAGACCACGCAGGCTGAAGCCAAGATGAGGTATTTGGGTTTTGTTCTTGGTGTGCTGGGAAACCCATCCAAGCTTTTGCAGCGAGGAAGGAGTGAGATCTGATTGATATATTTTTAAAGTCTCTATGTCTGCTGTCCACTCATGAGGGGCAGCGAGGGTTCTAGGTACTCAGAAGGATTCTCTCATGAGAGAAAATAAGCTGGATTCCTGAGAAATAAAGAAATGAATCTTCTCCAAGGGAAGAAGGAGAAGGAAAAGGAGGAGGAGAAGAGTAGAGAGTAGACTGAAATCTGAATAGAGCAGTTGAGCAAATGTGAGAATCTGGAGGCAAATTCTAAGAACATCATGGCGGAGAAGAGGCCATGTCTTGGACCCAACGCAAAGGGAGGGAAATAAGCCCTGGTTTCTAGAGGGGCAGTGTACATCCAGATTGGTTTCACCTCCAAGCTTCCAGCAGAAACAAAAACACTCTGTGTTGGAAAGTAACCCTCTTTTGACCTCAAGGGTTTTCTCAGATCAAGTTCCATCAATTCTGAGTTCACAATCCATAGCCCCCAACAACCCAAGGAAACGAGACACCATGAGGGAACACCAGCAGAAACTAAAGCAAAATACTCGAGAAATTGGAATTATCCATTACAAACTATAAAATAATAAAATGCATGGGATATTTGAAGAAATTAAGGCCATAAAAAGACTGTAAAAATTACCAGGCATATATTAAATAGACCAAATGAAACATGTAGAAATTTTTTTAAAAAGTAATTATTGAAATTAAAAAGGTAGGCTAAATAGACTAGTGAAAATGGAAATCAGAAGACAGTGGGATAATATCTGATAGAAAAATATCAACGTAGAATAGTGCACCTACAAAAAGTGTTCCTCAAGAATAAGGCAACAATTGATTGTACACCATGTGTGGACTATATAGATGTCCTTAGGGAAGAGGGAAATTTGGACAGAGAGACAGACACAGGGAGAATAGACAGCGGAGGCAGAACCTGAAGCATTGCAGCTGTGTGTGTGTGAAGATTTGTCAATAAAAATATTTTTTAAAAAAGAATAAAGCAACATAAATACTTTTCATTTCAACAAAAACAAATTGTTGCTATTAGTAGATCTTCATTAAAGGAAATTCTATAAGATATCTTTCAATTAGAAGAGAAATGATCTCAGAAAAAAAGTCTGAGATACTTAAAGGGATTATGATGAATGGAACTTCTAGGTAAATAAAAACAAACCTTATTCGTGTTAAATAATAAAAATGCATAATCAAGAGGCAAAAAGAGAACTAAAATACTAGAACACAATGGCATAGTAAATTAGGAGGGAAGTGGAGTTTTTGTGTTCTAAGGTCCATGTACTAGGAAGTTGTTAAGTTATTATCAACTTTATATTTTGCCAAATCTACTTGGTGACATTTCAAGGGTAATCACTGAAAGAGTAGATTAGATCAATTACTTCCAAATCACTATGAGGGTAAAGTGTGGAATAAGACAAAATAAAATATATATAGCAAACTCAATCTACCTCCAAGACAATTCAAGAAAAGAGAAAAAGAAGCTTAAATAAAATGAACAAATGGCAATCAACCATCAGATGATAAAAATAAATCTAAATACATCAGCTATCAAAGTTATTATAAAATGATAGAAATTGCTATTTGAAAAAGAAAACTTATCAGATTGGATTTTTTAATTAATAAAATACATTTTATGAGACACACCTAAAACATAAGAATACATACAAATTGAAAGGGAAAGATTTGAAAAATATAAAACTGGCAAATAATCAATAAAATCTGGCTATTATATCAAACACAACAGTCTTTAAGTCTTCAAGCATTATTGGGGATAAAGATGATTGTTAAAAAATAATAAAAGGATCAATTCACCAGGAAGCAAAATAATTTTTAGCTTGTGTGCACCTAATAAAATAATTTCAAAACACATAAAGCAAAAATTGATAGGGAAAAAATGACATATCCACAATTGTAGTGGGAAATGTTAACATATGTCTCTCAATTCTTGATGTACTAAGCAATCTAAAAATTAGTAAAAGGTAGATATGAATAGTTATTCAAACTTATAAATAAGCTTGAATGCAAGAAAAAATCTGGACACTTGCATTCCTAATGAGAAAATACACATTATTTTCAAGCACACATGGAATATTTGCAAAAATGATGGTGTATAATAAAACATAAAATATTTCTCAACGAATTTCAAAACCTTGGAATCATAATTAATTTTTTATTTAAATAAAGCAAAGTAGAAAATATCAGAGTGCATCATACTGACTAAGGTAATTATCTTTTCATGAAACTTTTGTTTTAGATCTATACATCTTACTATGTGCATGTTTGTGTGTGTGTGTGTATAGTGATCCTCAATATAAAATGTATTTTTTAAACAATTATGTTAAAAGCATAGTTTGAAAACCACTACCTTAAGAAAGGTACAGCAGCATTTCTCATTTTAAGTCAAAACTAGAAACAATCAAATTAGTAAGTAATATATTTTCTATATCCATGCGATGAAGCACTGTACAATGGTGACAATGAACATACATTTGTGCACAGATGCATGAATGAGTTATAAAAGGAATAGTTATGGATTTTTTTAAAAAAGACATTGTATATGGAGCTCAAAAACCAAGGAAAATAGTGGGCACAGGTGGTTCCATGGTAGAATGCTCGCCTTCCATGATGGAGACCTGGCTTCAATTCCAGGACCATGCAACCCCACCCCCCACCCCACCCCCCAAAAAACAAGGGAAGCAAAACAACATTTTTTAGTGCTATATGGTATACTAATACATGCTAAAACCATATAAATAACAAGAGAATGATCAACTCATTTCAGGTTGGTGGTTTCCCAGGGGCAGGGAGGAAGGCAGAATAATAGGATTGTGGAAAAGCACCTCAGTGTTAGATCAAACCATATGAAACTGTCTATATTCAAACATTATTTTATCTACAAAAATGGCATTTTCATTTGACTCAAATGAACAGCTTCACAGGAATTGGTAATGCCCTCTTCCTTAAGACAGGTCATGAATTCACAAGTAATTTGTTTATTATTCTTCAGTTTATTATTCTCATTCTTACCTTAAATCTATGTTTCATATGTATAAAATGCTAAATAAGTTTTTTAAAAAAAACTTTTTTTTTTTAAGAATGCAACAAGTTTACTGGAATTCATGTGGAAAAGGATAATAGCTTTGGAAAAGTATGGTAGAAGGGAAAAGGAGAGGAGCGAAAAAATTGGGAATGTATTGTAGGCAGAGTCAACAGGGCTTACTGATACGCTGGTTACAAGGAACAAGTAAAAGGAAATGAAATCTATGTACATTTCCTCTGAACTAAATGAAACTACGTAAGAAGATATCTTGATTTGGGGAAAAGGAGTAAGGAGGGCTATGACTTTGTTGTATAGCATAAAGTATATCATCATGAAAGGAATACCTGTTCATGATAGAAATTTTAGAAAACACAGAAAAGTATCTTTTTAAAGAAAATACAAATTGCTTCTAATTCTACCACTCAGAAATTTGTTTTTTAAAAAAGACACACCTTCCTGGACCATGCACCACCCTCCCCTCCAAAAAAAAAAAGACCCCTCAATACTAATGAGCATATTTAGCAACCAATCTTGGTGTCTATACACCATTCCCCACTAAAAAGTACTAGGGTTTATTGGAGAAATAGCTAATTCCTAGGCTGGGGCAGGGAAGTACAAGATGAGCCTAAAAAAATTTGTATCTGGGTTTAAGAAAATGTATAAAGAATGATGGGGACATGACAAAAGGACATAGAAGCCAACAGGAAGAAGGTTCCACTGGCTAAATCCGGAATAATTTCAGCATCAAAATAAATAAGAGTAAACGATTCTAACTCTCTGAATAAAATAGTAATCCATTACTTCATACAGATAAACAAAAACAAACAAATATACATGGGGAGAAAGAAAAGGAAGTGTTTCCTTACCATAGAATGCTAATAACAATGATATAGTAAATGAAAATATCAGACATCATAATCATAATTCAGCCAAAAATATCAATAGATGCTAGAACAAGTGGGTACCAGTTTGAGGAAACATGGGACAATCACGTAGTCTCAGGGTATCTTCCCACAAAATGCTTCCTAATTACAAAGAGAAAAACAACAGTGCTATGGTGGAAAAACTGGAAGATCTCAACCATGTGTCCAAACTTAATGTCATCTTCAATGCAGCAAACCGAAATCATATCCCATCCAACAGAAGTCCAAGAGACCTCAGCCACCAATTCCGTAAGATTCTGCCCAAAATGCATAAGCTGAGGAAATATTAGACAAATTCAAGCTGAGGGAAGTTCTACAAATGGACTGGCTTCAAAAACATCCATGAGCTAAGTATTAAACTATTGATACATGCAACAACACGAAAGAATCTTAAAATAATTAATGCTGAGCAGAAGCCAGGCCAACAGAGAGGACCTACTGTATGATTCCATATACGTAAAATTATAGAAAATATAAACTAATATAGAGCAGTGAAAAGCAGACTGGTGGTTGCTGAGAACAGAGGTGGCCATGACTCATGGGAGGGAGAGATTACCAAGGGACAGGAGGAAATCTTTGGAGGTGAAAATTATGTTGATTGTGGGTATGTTCACATGTCCAAACTGATTAAATTGAACATTTTAAAGTATGCAGTTTACTGTAGGCTCATTACACCTCTATAAAGCTGTTCAAATGGGATATGACTAAACTTGGAAAGATATTTGGAATATAACAAAAAGTTAATCTAGGACAGCTCATCCTAAATGGGAGAGGAAAGGAGGCATTATTATGTGAACATGAATTTCAGTCACAAATTCCATCTGCATTTCTAGATAATAATCTTAGATGCAGAGGAGGTAGAGTCAAGGCAGAATGTTCTGCAGAGAGCCTGGCATTCATGACACACCCCATAAATGTTTATTTGGTAAATATTTGTTGAATACATTGACCCTGGAAAGTTACTTCATAACCAATCTCACTGCCTCCTTCCCCGAGGGTCAGATTCTCAGGGCCATCAGCATTCACCCAACACCCCCATAATAACTATCCTTTTATCACAACAGGAAGTCCTATAGCATTAGCTCAAGAGTCATCCAGCACATTTCTCTCGCATTACCTTTGCCAGGATAATGAACTGTGCTTCCTAAACTGATCCATTACACAGGACCACAATGAGCAATCGCGTTTCATTCCTTCTTTTCTTTTTCTTTAATCTGAAAATCTCAACATGTAGGTGACGGGTTCCACACATCCTCCTTGCATTTCAGAGGTAAATTATATCAGTTGATGATTTCCCATGATTTGGCTCCTGTTCGCTTCTTCAAATTGCATGTGCTTGTACTTCCCTTGACTGGACTGATTTCCCAGTTATCTCTGCCCATTGTCCCATTAGAAACAGAGTCACCATTCAAGACCCCCGCACGCCACACACACCTTTGACCATGGGCTCTGCCTCTCACATCCACTATCAAATAGCTATTAATTCGTCTCCACTTTATGGATGTGAAAATTGAGGGTCAGAGAGATTAAATAACTTGCTCAAGGTCTGGGAAGGGGAAGGAAGGTAGAGATGGAGAAGGGAAGAGGGAATGGAGATGGTTACCAGAAGGAAAGACAGGAGGAGACTCAGGAAGCGATGGGGGCAGGGCGTGGAAAGGAAAACTTGAGGAAATGAAACTGCCATTCTCTCCCATACCCCTCTCAAAATCAGGCCACTGCTTTTGAGAGCAGGTAAAGGATATGAAGAAATCAAAGGATGAATGATGTCAGGCAGAAGTTTCTCCTTCACTTCCCAGGCATGGGCACCCTCCAGGGCCAGCATCTAGGCTTCGCAGGGCAGGGAAACAAGGAGAGTGCACCAGCCAGATTTCCCGGGCCTCTTCTTCATACAGCCATGGAGTTCCTGACTTCCATGTCCACTTTTGTAGTTAACTAAAAATAATTCACTACCAGTCCATCGTGCTTCCACACCGTCCTTAGCTATGAGCACCTAATTTGGAAAAGGCAGATGATGCACACACTCCACTAAGCAAGATTAAAAAAAAAAACAAAAGCAAAAAACTGTCTCAAATAAGGCCTCTGTGCTAGCAAATGGGATAAGAAGTCTACATACCATTTAGGTAGTAAATGAAGGAAAAGGTTGCCTTTAAAATCTTTTTATCTCCTAGACTGAAGAGGGGGCCAAGGGAAATTTCTAAGGTGAGGAAATGTCTTAGATCTTGATTAGGTTGCTGGTGAATTTGTGAATGGTGAATTTATCCGAATTCATCAAATTGCACAGTTCAGATCTGTGCATTTTATTGCAGGTAAATTGTACCTTGATATGGTTGGTGGAAGGAAGGACGGAGGGAAGGAGGAAGGGAGGGAGGGAAAGAGAGAGGGAAGGAAGGAGGAAATAGAAGCAAGAAAAGAAAGGAGGGAAGGAAGGGAATAGGAAGAAAGCAGAGATGAGGAGAGGAGAGAAATTCTCTCACTCCAACAAATTTAAGTTCTGCCAAATCCTGGTTCCCCACTGGGCAGTACTTCTACAGGGAATGGAGTAGTGATCACACTGCACCTGTAGCTACAAATGCCACTGGGCACTTGGGTATTCTCTTGCTCGTGGACCAGCAGTTGACGAAAGGAGTTACTACCTGGTGTAATTGACGCTGTCGCTGTCGGAAGAATGAGGTTCTTGCTATAAAGCGGGCTGGAAGGAAGATGTCTGGAATGCAGGGCATGGGGTGTGTCTCTTTCGGTTTGATAGCAAACAAGTCATGGCAGTCAATCTGACCTTCAGAGAAAGTGGGTGGAGGAAGGAGGCCGTGGGGAATAGTGGGATGCCAAGTAGTCCATTTGAGCATCAGATCGAGGAACGTTTAGGTTTCCTCATGAGGTATCGCTCAGAAGTCCCATCCTTTCCAATGGACAAAGCAATGGAATGAGTGACCTCTTGTAGAACTGGGCTGTGTACATTCATTATTATCCCTGAACACCTACCTATTTCGGGGCTGTGCTACCTTCTTAAGTCTGATACCTGCTGTTGTAGATGGAATTGTGTCCCCCAAGAAGGATGCTTAAATCCTAATCCTAGGTTCCCTGAATATACTTGATTTGGAAACAGGATCTGTCAAGATGCCATTGCATAAAATGAAGCCAAACTGGATTAGGATGATCCCTAATCCAATATGACTGGTGTCCTTACAACAAGAGGAAATTTGGACAGAGACAGAGGGGTAAAGAAGACAGCCATGTGATGGAGGCAGAGGTCGAGTTATGCCACCAGCAAAGAGTTCCGTGGATTGAAGGACATCAGAACCTTCCAGATGTCAGAGGAAGTACGTTCCTGTGGGCACCTTGATTTTGCACTTTTGGCCTCCAGAACTGGGAGGATAAATTCCAGATGTTTTACGCCACCCAGTTTGTGATAATTTTGTTATGGCAACCTAACAAAGTGAAGCACATGCTGACTGCTACCCATTTTATAAATGCAGAACATGCCAACAAGAGGAGATTGCTGTGGATGTCTCCATTTAAACTGGCCAGAGGGTCTATACCATATCACAGAGTCCTCATGAGCTATCAGGTACTAAAGATGAAATAATGCATGGAAGTTCTTTTACTCCCAAGAAGAGTTTAGAATAAAAATAAAGGTGTCAGCAGAAGGCCTTCTACTAATCTTTCAGTCCCCTTTTCTATTCTAGCATAAGGGTGTCCTTAGCTCTCAGTCTAACCAGTCCTGCTAATTATGGGCCACTCAGTCCTTTCAAGTCCACAGTTTTAATTGTATTTACACTCAATTAGAATGACATCTGAGGGTTGGCATTATCTAAGGCACGGCCTGATTCCTTCAAGGACCTTTCCCATCTCCCTCATTCATCAATAAGAGAGGCAAGAGGGCCTTTACCAGAAGAATTTATTGTGTAGTCTCTTGAAGAACATTATCCAACATTTGTTTTAAAGTTTTACTTTTCATCCTACAGAAGTTGCACACACTAAGTTTATTCAGAAACCTGAAACCTTCAGATGGTTCCTAAGCCAGATAAGTCCTGAAATCCAGAGGTTTTAGTCTCTTCAAGAATATCAACCAGTTCCATCCCCCGGCCCCATGTCATTGACATCCTTTTTCAAGATGAAAAAGTTAGAATGGGCATAACCCAAATTTTCCTTAAGATTGGGAGAAGGATCAAAGGAGAAAGAGGAGTTATAACAGAGAAGTCGGGATTTAATAAATGAGTATGACTGCTGGATCATTATATTGATATTTCTTTCAGTCTCCAGTGTCTTGGAGCAGCTAGAATGAAAACCCTAAACTTGTGTATCTGTTCTAGACCAAACTTTGAAATCTGTTCTATAACTACTTGTTAAGATGTACTTTGAAATTTATTGCTTTTTTGAATGGATGTTATATTTCACAATAAAAATATTACAAAAAAGTTTTATCTTTCAAAGCACCACTTTGCATATTGGAGAAGCATATAGCAATACAAGCTTTGGTGGCTGAAACAAGCATTAGCAGAGAATAAACTTTCCAAATGACATTACCCTGTTCACAGAGAACTCAGTGGCAGAGAAACTGTATCTATATCCTAATGGTTATAAGTTCATCCTTGAAGGTTCCACTTGATTCCTGATATTATAATTCTGGAATATTCATGTCTATTTCATCCAATCAACGTATTAAAGGCAAAACTCACAACAGGCTACCAAACAAGAAAAGCATAAATAAGATTCTCTAAAACCAGGCAAGATCACTGAAAAAAAATTACACAAATAGATACAGTGAGGCACAGAATAATGAAGTCTGAGTTTGTAGTAAAACTCTCTATTATGTCACTTTTATCTGCTGATGACTAATGGCAGAGGGCATTTGGTTAAATATTCAACAGCTAATCTGGTGTGTGAGATAAAAACCTGGGTTTGAGCAACAAAAGGGACATCAGAAAGTTGCTGGAGTGGAAAATACAGGGAAATGATTGTACAAAATAAAAAAGAAAGAAAGAAAAAAGAAACTGTACAACATGGAATGTAGAAATCATAAAGGTAAGCAAAAGGCTGTCTCTTATTTTATAAACTATTTTAATAAAGGCTTAAAAGGAAATTGGTATGACAATTCTTAATAGTTACAGCCTCCTTAAACTTAGAAGTTGTTGTCAAAACAAGCATATGTTCCAGAATGAATAATGTGACAGTTTCACAATATTTTCTGAATAATTTCTTTCCTTTCTAATGGAACCTGAAAAACCAGGTGAGAAAAGTTTGATTTCCCTAAGGGCTTTTTTCAGTCATTGTTTACAACATCCAAGAAAAACCCATATATGAATTATTTATTTATCTTTCACCCCATAGTAGTTCAGTGAACTGTCACAGAGTATGGAAGCAAAGAGTTTCCCACCCAGGATTCTGGGCAACCAGTGATCTACCAAGTGGAGAGAAAAGGCATTCTCATTAGAAAATCTCACAAAAATAAAGACTCAGTGCCTTTCTTACCTTAGTGTTAAGAGAAAATAAAGGAAAGAGACGAGCTTCCTCCTATCTCTTCATTAAAGTTTAATTCTTGGAGTTCAGGGAGACTTTGCTGTCCTAGCATCTCACTTGCTTTGTGAAACCCAGTGGGTTTCTGCTTCCAACACTGTGTGCTTCACCATTGAGCCCAGCCTTCCTGATAACAAGGTTTCAATTTTAGCATATGCTCTACTTTGCATATTTAAAGAAATGGTACATTGTACAATGACACTTAGAAGAGGTGGACTTGCAGAAAGTGGTCTGCATGATCCCCATCTTCTGGTAATCCAGTCCCATGTAATCCTCAGCCCTTGAATGTGGACAAGACTTGTGGCTTGCTTCCACCAACAGAATGTGGCAAAGGCAATAATTTCACTCCCACACTTGTAAGACTCCGCCTTGCTAGCAGACTCTCAGTCTCTTTCCTTTACTAGATTTAAAGAAAGCCACCATGAATCCTCCAGTTGCAAGAAATGGACTCTGCCAACAACCTGAGACACATGGAAGCAGATCCATCCCCAGTTGAGCCTCAGATGAGAACTCAGCCCTGGCCAATACCTTGATTGCTTTATGAGACCCCAAGAAAGAGACCCAGTCAAGCCTTGCCCAGACTCCTGACCCAGAAAGACTATGAGATAATAAATGTATGTTAGTTTAAGCCACTGAATTTGTGGTCATTTTTTATACAGCATAGAAAGCTAATAAATAGGTGCATGGAATAGTCACTTTTAGATGGTCCTTTCCAAACCCCTCCCTATCTTATTGACAAGGAACGTGACAACCAGATGGGCTATTGCACTGCCCCAAGATTGCCCAGAGGTGGGTCCATCCTGGGGTTTTACTCATTGATCTTCTCACTTAAACCTACTTTCCTGGTTCTTAGACATTCCTCTTTCTTGGATTCCTTCTCTTATCTTGCTCAGGTGCTTTTCCAGGAAAGGGGGACTATGAAACATATTTTCTGAATCCTTGCTGTCCAAAAAATATCTGAATTCTTCCCTCACACTTGATTGAACTTTGATTAGAAATAAAATTCCAGGTTAAAACATTATCTTATCTTGGAACATTGAGACACTGCTTTATCTTCTTCCAGTACATAGTACAGCTAAGAAGTCTGATGTCTATCTGAACCTTATTCCTTTAAAGGAACATATTTTAACATTTTCTCTCTAGAAAGTTTTTAGATTATTTTTCTTCTTAGTGTTGTGAAATTTCTTGAGGATGTGTCCCAGATGAGGGTCTTTTCTCATTCACTCCACTCAGGAGTCAACATGCCCTTCAATCTGAAGATTCATTTTCTTCAGCTCTGGGGACTCCCTTCTAATTTTTTTTTCAATATAATTGTTCCTTTCATTTTCTCTATTTATTCTTTCTGGAAAGTCCTATTGAATTGAGCTTGTATATCTCTTCTGTATCTCTAATATGTTCCTTCATTTTGTTCTTAATCTTGGGAAATTATTTTATTTTCCAGGGCTTTATTTGCAAATGTTTAGAAATCATGTTTTTACTTTATTAAAAGTCTTTTTGTCTTTTCCCTTCTTCGTAGCATTTGCATTTGTTATCTAAGTATATCTTCTAAATCTCTTTAAATTTATTAATTAAAGGAGTTTTTAAGTTTCCTTCTGATTCTCTATTTCTCTTTCACAGTCACTTTTTTTGTTGCCTATTTTGTTTTTCTCCCTTCTTATGTCTGTTGGTTCCTCCTTAGATGCCGGTTGATTTTTGGTTGCCCATTTCTAGTTAAGCCGGAAGGCTGGGTGGCTGGTTTTCCTCTGTTGCAGTGTCCATTACATTAACCTGTTTCCACCAGCCTCATCACTGAGTGGCAATTCTTCCTGGATGCTTTGGGCAGCATGGGGCATGACAGGACAAATGAACTGGCAGGCTTTGCTTTGGATAAGCACAAAAGGAGTTGACATCCAAGCTACAGGCTTTCCAAGAGCCCACACGAGAAAAGCCTGTAACACTGACTCCCAGACTAGAAGAGGTGGTTTTTCCAAGGTGCTTTCTGGGCTATGCTGGGAATTGGACATCAGATCCTTGCACTCTATCCCACTCATCCCTCTCTCCTCACCTCTTCTGCTATATGAACCCAGACCTTTCTTGGATCCTGAAGGGAAGACCAACTTTTCCTTTCCAAGAAGCCTTTTCACAGTGGGGTTGTAGAACTGTGGCTTGCTCCTTCACCTGCTGCACTTCCATCTATCAACCCAATTCCATTTGGCTTATTCTTCTCCATAATTTTTTCAAAATTTGTCATCTTCTGGTGACATCTCCCCACATCCTCCAGTTTATTATTATTTCTGTCACTGTCATGAATTTGTTTCCTTTTGTAGTTGTGTTCCTTCAGCACTGTCTTAGTTTCCTAGAGTTGCCCCAACAAAGTACTACAAATCGGGATGCTAAAAACCACAGGAGAGTATTGTCTTACAGCTCTGGAGGCTAGAAGTCTGAAATCTTCAGATGTCAGCTGGGCCTTGCTTCCTCTGCAACCTGTAGAGTTCTGGCAGTGGTTTATCAGCAATTCATGGTCTTCCTTTGCTGAAATATCTCAATCTCTGCCTCCATCAATGGGCATCTCTCTCTGTCTGCTTCTGGCTGAGTCTGTGTCCACATTCCTACTGGGTCAGGACCATAGAGAGGACACCATTCCTACTGGGTCAGGACCACCTTAAAGAGGACACCAGTACTACTGGGTCAGGACTGCCCTAATCCAGGGTGGCCTCATCTTAACTAATCTATTGTCAACTGTCTTCTTGAAGGATTAGCCTTGACAGATCCTCTTATTCATGAGACTGGGGGTAAAGACCTAAACATATCTTTTGGGAGACACAATTCAATTCATAAAAAGTGGTGTCTCAGAAGATGATGTGTGCTCAGTTTACTATCTTGAGCAAAAATCTCCAATATCATTCTTGCCATTGGAAAAGAAATATAGGTCCAAATAAGTAGCTGCTACTTTTTAATTTAAAGGGAACACCGCACAATAAACATAAAGTATCCAATTTAGAAGTCACTGAAGAAAATACATCTTAAAAAGAAATGTGATCCTGTAACCCACACCATGCAGCGTAAAAAAAAAAAAAAAAGAAAGAAAGAAATGTGATCTATTCAGGATTTGAAGAAAACAAAAGAAAGAAAGAAAAATTTTAAATAAAACAAAATAAAGGTGAACGGATAGATCAGTTCGGAACTATAAATTTGCAGGCTGGGGCAGAAATGGATCAGAAAAGTTGAGCATGACAAGAGAGTATTGTTATGATGGATTACAGGCCTGAACAGGATAGAAAAGAAGTGACGCAAAGTCAGAAGTCAGTGGATTGACTGGAAGAAACTTCAATAATTTAGGGGCATTAAATTCGGGTTTGGTGGGAGTGAATAAGAGAAAGAACAGATGGAGAGCAGCTTGCAGCATCTGAACAGAAGAGTTCAGTGTTGAAGCAGTCCCAGTAAACAACCTGTCCAAAGGTGTTAGAGTTGGGCAGAGGTGAAGATCACTGAAGACAAGATGATTATTCTAGCTATCTCTTGTATTATAAATTATCTAAAAGCTTAGTGGCTTAAAACAACAACCATTTTATTATATCTCACAATATTTTAGGTCAAGAATTCAAGCAGGATTGGGCTGGGCAATTCTTCAGTTGTAGCTGGTCTGTCCTGGGGAGCTCTAGCCGGGTGCTTGGTTGGGTTGGCTCAGCTGGGCTCATCTTGCACTCCATATAGTCTCAGAAACTCTCCATTCTCTCCAGCAAGCTAGTCAGACATGGTGTAGCTCAGGACTCTCAAACAGCCAGGCAGAAGTTTCCAGTCCTCTTAAAGACCAAGCCTGGAATAAGCCTGGAATTGGCATAGCATCAGTCATAACTTGATAGGTCAAAGCAGTCATAGCTCTGTCCAGGTTCAAGGAGAAGGGAAACAGACCTCACTTTCTGATGGAAAGAACATCAAATAATCTGTAGCCATCTTTAATCCACCATAGAAATCAAGCACTGCTAAGAGGAGAGTTTAGCTCATCTAGATAAAAGATGACAGGAGTTAACTGATGAGGGACTGTATGTGCCAGTGAGCAAAACCAGCAATAAGTGTAGAGTGGTCACCCAAAGTTAGATGGCAGCTACAAGCTGGAGTAGGCGGATGATATTAGCCTCTGTGGTCAACTAAGTTGTTTATCTATTGTCACCTTTAGTGTGCTTTCCTGTACTGCAGAGGCTGAAAACCTAAAAACGAATCCTCTCTTACTCTCTCCCTGCACTGGTTCTAGATGCAAATTAGACTGTTCCAATTATGCATATTCATCAAAATGTGGAAGGTGGAAACAGGTAGAGGCCATCTTCTTGTGCTTTGGCAATTTTCTGATGGCAAGCAAGGTTGCAGAAACAGGATTTTTGCATACAAGTTCCAGTATCCAATTTCTAGCTTCATGGATGTTAAGAGACAGTTGCAGCTGTGGCTGTGACCAGACTTAGCATTTCACTCTCTAATTACATGTATAGGTGTTGAGAGACAGCTGTGGCAGCAGTAGCATCAAGAACTTTCTGATTCAAGTTGCCTGATCCAAGGATTACAGCTCTGGCAGTGTGTTCTCCATGTCAGCACTTACAGCGGTGACCTCTTACTGTCTCACATCCCTAATTATTATATTGTGTTGCTATTATTATTATTACTATTATTATTGTATTTCCCATTACCAGGATTTCTTGGAGCAATTCCTAAAGGCCCAGCCTAAAGTTTGATCCTTTCCAACAATTTTGTAAGCCTTTAATTCCCTATATTAGAGGCCTTGTGGCACTAAACTGCACTAAGTGTTAGAGAATCAGCCTCAAAGGAAAAAGGGCTTTTGCTTAAGGGGAAAAAAGCAATGCTTGAGAAGATGCAGTAGGGAGAACAATTTTAAGTAATTTTCACGCAAAAAGTAGAACATAGAAACACAAAACAAAGAAAACAAGCAGGAAAAAATAGTAAAATGATAGATTTAAATCTAACCACATCAATAATTATACTAAATGTTAATGAATGAAATGTTCTAATTAAAAGACAATGATTTATCAGGCCGGATAAAAATAAATACATAGGCACAAGGTTAGTGTTATTCAATATAATGACAATAATAATAATAGTCATAATTATAATTTTAAAACATGTATGGAGCTTTTATTATATACCAAGCACTCTACTAATAATTTTACATGCAATATCTCTTTTAATCCTCAAGCAATGCTTTAAAGTAGAAATCATTACTATTTGAGGAAACAGTGTCTGAGAGAGATAAGTGACTTGCTGTACTAGAAACACTATAAATATCCAAGTAGAAGTAGAAGCACATCCAGTAAATAAACTATCACACAATCATTTAAGAGCATAATTATGAAGAATTATATTTTGTAGAATCATTGAAAGTATTTATTATAATATACTTTCAGAAGACAAAAATTATATGTTCTCAATGATTTAATCTATGTAAACTATTACCTATGCAGAAAGTTAAATCAGAAGGTGGAAACACAAAAGTAAGCATAGATGAAGTGTTAGGGGATGTCCCATGATGTCACAAACTTAATGGCAGGGACAATAAATGATTATTGCTCATAGCTGCATGTCAGGCATAATAATAGATGCCTGGGATATAGCAAAGAATATGTGAATAAGAGACAGTGCTCCTGAAGGGAACAAGACTATGTAACATGAGTATATATCTCACACATGTATATATTCACTATATTTTCATATATAGGCATATTTATGCATATGTGTATACAAGTGAATGTGAATGCACACGTATATATGTGTGCATAATAGTATTGTAGGATAGTCAGGGAAAGCTCTGAGGAGATGAACGTGAAGAGGACTGGAAGGGAAAAAGCAACCAGTCCAGGGACAGGCAGGGGAAGTCATGAGCGTAGCACTTCTAGAGAGAGAGAGAGAGACATGGTGAGTGGGGTGAGAGGAATAGGGATGGGGCTGAAAAACGGCTGGACCTAAACCATTCAGGCCATGGGATGGAATCTTCTAGGCCATGAAAAGGAAACTTGACTTTATTCTAAGTGTAATGGGAACATCGGTCAAGTAATAAAAATAGGAAAGTGACCCACTATGGCTTTTATTTTTAACAGATCGCTCTTTCTGCCATGCAGCAGACACACTGCTGGGGACAGGAATGAAAACCGGGAGACTGAGAAGTGGGCTGTGCAGAAACTAGGTGTGAGAACAGGGTGCCTTAGAGTTAAGGATTGTCGATGGAACTGGCCAGAAATGTAGAGAATCAGGGTGTATGTTGGGGATAGAACCACCAGAGCTAAATAAGAGAAGATACGTGGAGGAAGAAGGGGAAAAGAGCAAGCAGAGATGAATCTTCAGCTTTGGCTTGAGAACCCTGGTAAAAAGAGGTTGCCATGGGTGTGGCGGAAGTGGGTGAGTTAGAACAAGAGTTATAACTTAAATTTGGCTTTCAGATGTTTATCAGACATTGAAGTAAAGTTATCAAGTGAGAAGTTAAATAAAGCTCTCGAACAGCCAGGCAAAATAGGCCTAATAATATGATCTTAATCAGCATAAAAGGTAGACCAGAAAGCCAAGGACCTGGGTAAGAGTTCTTAGAGCAAGAGTGGAAAAGAGAAATTCTCTTGAAAATCATTCTTAACCTTCACATTTACTGTTGCACCAAAATCAAAGGGAAGAAATCATTGAAGACATTCTTTAAAGTAGTTTGCTAAGACTACTTCTGCTAGTACTCTATTGATGAATGATTGAAAAGATGTTTTCCAATATCATACAAATACAGAACTTCCAAACACTGGTTTTAGTATTTGTGATTTAACAGGTCCAGACAAAAAGGGAAACAATAGCTGTAGCCATGTGGTAACTAAGAAATTATTTTAATTATTCTCTGCTGTATCAATTGTATTACAAAACTCAATATACTGGAGATAAAACCACTATATCCCATAACTACATGGGAGAAGCAATGGAAACATTCTTTGTTTTAATTGGTTCGCGTCTATTTCTGATGGTTATATGCAAATAGTAAGCATAAAATTTGGTGAGTTTTGACACATGCATACACCCATGAACCACCATTTCATTCAAGATGTAGAACTTTTCCATCACTCCAAAAAATTCCCATGAACCCCATCAGATCAACTCTCACCTTATTTAGGCAACCATGTTCTGATTTCTATTATCACAGCATAGTATTGCCTACACTTGATCTTCCTCATAAGAGAAACATACAATAAGTACTCACAAGTTTAGGTTTTTGTTGATGTTTTTGAGATTCATATAGTGTTGCCTGTACCAGCAGAGGTTCTATTTTTTTAATTGCTTGGGCAGTATTCCACAATATATCACAATCTGCTTACCTATGTCATTTTGTTTTACATGTTGTTAGGGCAAGACTGTTTTTATTTTGCCTCTATTCTTAGGACCAAGCCTCTTAGTCTGGAGTAGAGCATTTACTACCAAGACGCAGCTTCTCTGGGGTTTCAGTGAAAAGCCTAAGGTGTTTACCAAGGCCCTCTAACACTAAAATGCTAAACCCTACCATAGACACTTAGATGTCTCCACTGTAGCAGCTGAATCTCTGCTCAGCTTCTCCAGCCTTCCAGATGTTGCTTTCTATTTGTCTCCTTGGAGTTCCCTCCATGCATGCACTATCTGGGGGTAAGTGAAGAATTTGATTGGAGTTTATACAAAGAGTTTGGGGATTGTCCCTCAGTGGGTCCCTGTTTTCCTTGGTCTCCCACTCAATTTCAAGTCCTCTGATGCTTCAACTCAGTCCTCTGGTAACTTTTGCCTGAGTTCAGGCAAGCCTGTGCCATGCAGATGGGGGCTGCCCTCAGGGGAAAGCCCCTTGCGACACCCATCTCACCCAGTACAGATCCCTTCTTTTGAGGTTGGATCTACTCCAGTTTTTTTTTCTCCAGCCATTGAATACTTGCCTTTTACAATTTTCAGGATTATTAACTTTAATTCTGCAACAAGTTTAACTGCTTCACCACTACTGGAAATGGGATTCTTTGGAGTGATTTTGTCTGCTGAAAAAAAAGTCGTATTTTTTAATCTTCAGCAAGAAGCTGCAGAAAATGTAACAGAGATCATTTATAAAAATCAAAATATTGTAGACCTGGGGGCTGTGCAGTCAGCAGGCAGTCTCCATGGCTGGCTCCCCTGCGGTCTGCCTCAGTTGCAAGGTGCTGCCTGGCCTGAGGTCACCCCTTCCTGGGCTTCCTATGGGGCAGCGTTAGACAGATAGACACAGGACACTGATGGGTCCTTTCACTCAGACTTGTAAGAGCTGCATCACAGCTCAACTATTTCCTCTGCCTGATCCTGCCTCCTCTCCCTTCCTTCCACAGGTGTTGAACCCAAATAAGCACTGTGCCTCAAACTCATCTCAGTATCTGCCTCTGGACCACGCAACCTGTGACACAGAACCTTGCTCTTCTCTTTCCTTTCCTGTCCCTTTCTTCTGTCCCCTTCCTTTCCTGAGCAAACCAGTCCTGAAGTCAACAGAGGGAGCCCAACACTGGGGAGAGGGGTTCACCGTGGCTCCCCCTTGGTGTTGGAGCTCAGGCAAGATGAGAAGGGCTCCTATATGTGTGGGCAGTGCGAGGGGGAGGCCGGGGACCCAGCAGGGTGGGGACGGGGGACCACCCAGAAGGAAGTGTCAGGTCCTGGGGAGGAGGGGGTAGGGCTAGGGGAGTGCTGGGGGAGGGGTTCTGGCTGCAGGGAGACACAGCAGCAGCAGGGAGATGAGGCACCTATGAAGGAGGGTGAGTGACCTTTGTGGGGTGAAATGAGCATCCCCATGGGGTGGGAGGTGGACGTGGAGATAGCCGGCTGGTTATACACAGTGGAATTGACTAAATCGATATATTAAAAATAATGGAGGCCAAGCTTTTCCTATCAGAGAAGGGTATTACAATATGCAAAAGGAGGAAAGGATTTCCATTGGAATTGGAGACAGAGAGAAAATACATGCTTTTCAATCCATGATAGATTAGAGAGATGACGATAAACAGATGACAATGAGGATGAGGATGAAGATAGATAGATATTGACAGATAGATAAACAGAAATGTAAATGCACACATACATATATCCCTTCACTCTCCTGCTGAAAGGAACTGGGGGAGCAGTATTTGAAAGTGAGGGTCACATCTAGGGCGGTGCAAGGGTGGCTCAGTGGCAGAGTTCTCGCCTGCCATGCTGGAGACCTGGGTTCAAGTCCTGGAGCCTGCCCATGCCAAAAAAAGGTCATGATCACATCTAGAATCCAGAATTTAGTTTCTAAATACTGTTCATTAAAAAAGTTGAAGATGGCTGATTCCAGTACTGGGGCAGGGAAAGGACAAGATGAGCCTGGGATATCTTGTTCTATCAGGAAAAAAAAAATGAAGTGATCAAAGAACGATGGAATCTTAAACAGACGCAGAAATCAGCTAAAAGGGGCTCCAATTGACTAAATAGGCGATAATTTGAATATCAAAATAAATAATGAGGGCGGGCCACGATGGCTCAGTGGCAGAGTTCTCGCCTGCCATGCCGAGACTCGGGTTCGACTCCCAGTGCCTACCTGTGCATAAAAATACACACGTAAATAAATAAATAATGAGAATAGCAGACTACAGCTCGTTGAGCAAAAGAAGAAACTCTGAGTCCACATTAACAGAAATAAATAAATGGAATGTTGAGGAATAGGACGTTTATATAGGTCCAAAGTACCTCTCCCCCAAATAATTATTAATTACAAAGGATAACAGAGTACATCTTTAGCGAAATCTGGCAGAGGCCATCTCAGTCAAGAGATCAAAGTGAACTTTGTAAGTAACGGGGCAAATCAAAACCATGAGCTGCCCCAATAGTATACAAAGAGGACACAGCATCACTTCTCTGGTATTCCTGCCAAAAGTACAAAACCCACACCTAATTATGGAGTAATATTAAGAACTATCAGACAAATCCAAACTCAGTGACGTTCACAAAATAACATGCATACATTCTTCAGACATGTTAAGGTAGTGAAAATCAAGGAAAGACGAGAAAAAAGGAATTATTACAGATTAAAAAGCTAAAGAGCCATGACAATTAAATCTAACACATGACCCTGGACTGGATCCTTTTGCTATAAATGGCATTACTAGGACAATTGGTGAAGCTTAAATGGGCCCATGGATTTGAATGTTCATAATGTATCAGTGTGAATTTCCTGATTTTAATGATTGTGCTGAGGTTATATAGGAGATTGTCCTTATTAGTAGGCAATACATACAAAAGTATTTAGGTATAATGGCACATCAGCTCAGCAACTTATTTTTAGTTGGTTCAGGAAAATAAAATAATTTATTTGTATGTACTACTTTTCTATGTGTTTGAAATTGTTAAAAATAATTTTTAGTGAAATAAAGAAAAACCTGATCTTTACCCATATAACAAATGGTCTCTATCTATCCTTAACAGCAGTCAAAGTCAGGGGTCAGAAGCCATAGTAGCTATTTGAGTAGAGAGAATTTGATATAAAGATCTCTTAAGTAAGTAAAAAGTCACTAGCCAGGTAACTAAAATAGCAAAAGGAGAATGTTAAGGTATCAGAAAAGTTGCAACTGCAAGAAGCAGCTACCATACCTAAGGCCGGGGGAATAAAAGGAAAAGGCTGGAATTATTAAAACTTAGAAACTCTGACAAGTCTGGATTCCACATCTCGAGGGAACCTGAGCTCAGGGGGGAGAGCCAGGGACACAGGCATATTGATAGTCAGTATACAATGAGCTATTGCTGTGTAACAAAGAGCCCCCATTCCTGGAGGCTTAAGAACCTACTTTATTATGCTCACTGATTCTGGGAACACTTTTGAAAGGATCCAGCTAAGATGGCTTTATCCACGAAACCTGGGGCCTCCACTTTGTTAGGTTGACTCCATGGCTGGGGTCAGGAATCTTCCAGAGATAAAAATCACTGACATTCTTTGAGTTCGAGGTGGGTAGAGGGAAGACATAGACCCTCACCTCTCCACAGGGGGGCTGTCAAGGTCATAGGGTAAGACACCCATGCAGATGGGAGATGTTTTTGCAGCCATCTTTGGAAAATACAACCTGCCCCAGTAAGTAAAGTTATGCAAGTCATCAAGGAAAAGAAAGCCTGCAGATTTCAAACAAGAGGTTAAAACAGGAGCCTCAAGACATCATAGAAGGGACGTGATCATTATGTCCCATTTAATCTTTTTCTCTTTTCTTACTATCTTGCATCAGTTGATTTTCCTTATGTTCATTTCAGTTTTGCTTTTTTTTCATCACCTACACATGAATTGGTTCTTCCCTGATCAAAAGACCAGGGCCACGCACGGAGATGCCAGTACCTGGACCCTGGCTGAAAAGCAGACAGCAGTCCTTTAAACATTTCCTTGTAGACGTGCAAATGGCGAAGGAAGTTTTACAGATCACTCCCTCTACCAGGAAACAAAAAGACACAACAGATATAAAATTACAAAATTAGGGGCCAAATACAAATCCGGATTTTCAAAAGGAGATGGTTCAGAATCAGTTTACCAATTTTCTGAGCCCCTCTCCTTCCATAAGGTAAGAGCATGGACGAAAGAGGATTTTATGGGAGGGATTTTAGAGAGGTTGAACCTAATCTCTCCTCCTGGGAAAGGGTGAGGGCCCCACCTCTCTTTCCTCCCACCTGCAGAGGGGCTTCAGTGAGGTGGGAGATGAGTGAGAGGTGCTCGGGAAACCGAGAGGAGCGGATTTGGATTCCTCTTAAGGTGAATCTGTGCAGCTGCTTTGGTGTTAGAATAAAATGCCAGACCCAGTCTGGGAAGAAATGCCCGACTCTCAGCCAGAGACTGAAGGGAAGTAAAGGAGGGGTGCATGATTTCCAGGGCCGGAGAGAAATCCAAACATAGAACATTTCCTGGGGCCATTGCCAGTTCTGCCAAAGAGAACCTACTGGAAGGGACCATGGAGCCTCCAAGAGGCAGAGGCTGTGTGAGGGATCGGCAGGAGAACTGGGGGCTGAGCAGGCTGTGCTCACTGAGGCACTGTCTTTGTTAGAGACCCCAAGCAAGGGTTCTGCAGCAAAAAAGAACCAGAGAGGTTAAGTAACTCGCCCAAGGTCACAAGGAGTTAGTGATAGCACTTCAACCACCTGCCAGCCCCAGTGTGTGTAAAGCCAGGTCTGCGCTAAAACTCTCAGCTCCTTTCCTATCCTCTCTGTCTGTTTTACCACCTTGCAGGAAGCAGCGGGAGCAGCCGCAAGGGAGCATGAGCTGAGTGAAAAGGAGAGAGAGATGGTACCCGCCCACCTCCCCTCTGACCCTCCTCTCAGTTCACTCAGCTGGGGGAGGTGGAAGATCTGACAATACGTCCACAGCTGGAATTTTACTGTTGTCTGGAAAGGACACTCTGATTTCCAGCTCAAGGTCAGAGCTGGAAAGTCACGGGTCCTGCCCCAACTTTCCAGGTACCCCCTATAACAAATCGCAGAGAGAGAGAGAGACTATAGAAAACAAAAGCCAGACTGTCAAGCTTGTCAAATAGGCCGCTTACAGCCTCGGGGGCTTCTGTACCTGGGTGGTCTGGCCACAGGGAGCTCTGAAAGCTGACTGAGTAAACATCCTACTAAGAAAAAATGCCCCAAGACTCTTTCTGGAAAGAAGGAACTCACTAAAGAAGAAGTGATATCAGTTAAAAAGGTGTTATCTAGGCCAGCATATCTCAGATTTACACGAGCATCAGAAGGCTACCCAGGAGAAAAGCATAAGGCTCTGAGGGTCTCAGTGGACCTCTGAAGGTCCCTGTGGCAGCACAGACATCCTCAGCGTCCACCATCCAGGTACAGAGCCAAAATATTAGCTGAGGCCATGGCTGCTGCTTGTTAAAACACAGATCACTGCCCCACGTCTCCAGGGTCTCTAACCCAGTAGCTCTGGACGCGAGAATCTGCATTTCTAACAAATGCAGATTGATGCCCCAGCTTTAGACCATGGACCACATTTTGGGAATTGCTGGTGTAAAAGAATGCCAACTATAGAGTAGTCTAGTGGCAAGGTTGGTTCATCCCATCATATTTAAACACTGCCCCAATTTGTAGCATACATCGTTTTAAGTAAAAATCGGAGATTAAAGTACCACAGAAAACACACAAATAGAGGATGTGCTCGCTACCCAAACACAGGCCCAGAATCCCATAAGGCAACCCCAGTGCTCCTGGGCGGCGGTACCCAAGAGGAGGGACAAGGCTCCGAGAAGCTTGACAGGGTCTCAAAGGCACATAGAACCGCCCGGAGCTCGTCAGGCTCTGCCATTTAGGTCGAGAGCCAAAGGGGTATTAGCTGAAGTAACGGCTGTCTGCCGAAATGAAAATTCTTTCATTTGGTACATCAAGTAATTGTGAGCACACAGGGGAAATTAAGCAGAGAAAACTGCATCACTTCGGTGTTACTGCTAGAATCATACTCACCTACAAATAACAAATCAGGAATTCCCCCCCGTGGCCATAAATAAGCCACACACATTTACACGTTTGCTAGGGGATGTTAAAACGGAGCATACCTGCTCCTCATCAACTTTAACATACATGTGAGCTGGTCATTAAGTGGAAGTTATAACAGCTCTGGGAACCGTCCCTTTAAATTCCCTGTAACGTATGTGTGTGTGTGTGTGTATGCACACGCCTTGTAAGTGCACATGCGGTGATGTCCAGGGGAGGCACTGTCATTCTCTCCAGGAAAAAAAAGTTATTAATAGAAAAAAAAAATGGTCATGAAAAGCTTTGGGTATCTAAACACCAACTTTGGAGACAGGCTCCTGCAGCTGGACAGAAAGGCTCCAACTCCACCGACCCCATCTCTATTATTTCCTTCTCCCATAAACACTCTTGTCTTTTGTCACTTGTCTGCTGTATGAATGTTAGTCCTTCGAATTCCACTCACCTTCCCTGACGTAGAGGCTCGAGCCCTAACAGTACATTTGTGGGGTCTCTTCCTTTCTAGGAACAGTTCACATATCTACAAACTGCCTTTCTAATTATAACCTCCCAATGCCAAAATTTGTGTATTTTTAAGCCACCCATATCCTAAAGTTATTCCTTGTGTTGATATCTTAATGATATGGGGAAGAAGACAGAGCTTTGAGAAGGTAGGGTTCTAGTTTGCTAGATGCTGGAATGCAATATACCAGGGATGGAATGGCTTCTTAAAAGGGGAATTTAATAAGTTGCTAGCTGAGAAAATGTCTCAATTAAAACAAGTCTATAGAAATGTTCAGTCAAAGGCATCCAGGGAAAAATACCTTGGTTCAAGAAGGCCGATGAAGTTCAGGGTTTCTCTCTCAAGTGAGAAGGCACATGGTGAACACAGTCAGGGCTTCTCTCTCAGCTGGAAGGGCACATGGCAAACACAGCGTCATCTGCTAGCTTTCTCTTCTGGCTTCCTCTTTCATGAAGCTCCGCAGGAGGCATTTTCCTTCTTCATCTCCAAAGGTCACTGGCTGGTGGACTCTGCTTCATGGTCCTGCAGCATTCTCTGCTCTCTCTGAATCTCCTCCATTCTCCAAAATGTTTCCTCTTTTATAGAACTCCAGAAACTTCTCAAGACCCACCCAAATGGGTGGAGACATGTCGTCATCTAATCCAGCTTAACAACCACTCTTGATTAAATCATATCATCCAGGGAGATGATCCAATTACAGTTTCAAACATACAGCATTGAATAGGGATTATTCTGCCTTTATGAAATGGGATTTTGATTAAAACATGGCTTTTCTAGGGGACATACATCCTTTCAAACCAGCACAGGTAGCGATATACCCAAGTCAACATGGTGGCGAGTGGTGGGGCATGGTGGAGTCAGACCACACAACCACACTCATTCTCAGGGCACACCTGTCCCTACTTCCCAAATGTCCATGTCCACAGGTCTTCTCCCCTCACCTTCCTTAGGGTCATCACTGACGGCCTGAAGGCTGCGCGAGCATTTTTCTCCAGTCACCTTTCCACAAGCTTCTGAAGTGTTTGTGCACTTGAAGACTTGAACTTTCGAAGCACTCTGGTTCCTGAGAGTGAGAATGGTACCTAGGGCACTTTCTAGAGTGGAGGGATGCGGAGGAGTTTTGATCACCTCTTTTTCACCGCACTGGTGAGGGAAGGATTCTTGCCCCAGGGTTACGGGCAGGCTGGTGGTACTGGACAGATGAGATTGAACACAGTTTATTAGTCACAGATACTTAGAGTCTGGGGCAGGATCACACGACAGCATGCAGGGTCATGCAGGGTCTGCACCAAGGCACAGAATGATCGATCCAACCGAGGCTGTGGGAGGCAGGCTTCGTACTAACGAGAGGGTGGGGGGTCCTCTGGTCCCGTGGGGGGATGTGCTTGGCTTGGTTGAGTAATTCTGTGGGCTGGCAGGGAAGTGGGTCCACTTCTCAGGCATGAGCAGGAATTGCACATGGTGCCTTGGGTAAGGAGGGTTGCTTGGCCTGGAGACCTTATCCACAAGAACAGAGCAGGGAGGGAAACTTGAAGCTAGGGCACTTGAGGCACTCCCGGTTTAACAGATTTTAAGGCAGCACAAAATGTTGATCCTCAATTTCAGAACTTACACCAGAATAGGACTAAAAGCTTGGGGGGAAGAGATGGAAATCAGGCCATGGTGAGACTCGTATGTGTTTCCTTAAGAGTTTACCCTATTGAATGCTTCCTCTCCTTTTCACTTAGCTATGGGATGGACTTCAAATCACCATGCAAGGGAAGGGCCAGACAGCATATGGCAGGGATCCTGTTCTGTGCAAGATGCAAAAACATCACTAGGGAACTAAAATCTCTCTGGAAGAGTAATAAAATGAAGGAAGTTACATTTATCACTTCTTTCAGGAATGGGGTTGGAAGGAAAGCATTGGGAAGTCACCTGGGATCAAGAATGGGACCTCCAAGAGGAGAGCTTCAGGAGCAGTGACTAATCAATACACTCCCTTGAAAGATCATTTTTCCCTGACCAGTTATGCAAATGTGGAGCTAGAACTGAGCTACTTGGGTGAACAGAGATTCTTTACTCTCCCACCCTGCCCCAGGTAGTACTCAACTTCTCCAATAACACACTGAGCAGGTATTTAATGACCTTCAGGTGAAAGGGGACCAAATTCGGTTGGCCTTGTGTGCCACGGATCTCAGCTATGGTCCTAAATGCAAACTCACAGTTGAGTCCAATGGCAGCCTGCTAGTTTTGTCTGGAGGCCTCAGCTGTGGCCTCCTACTCTTCTTCTAAGAGACAGCAGCCTCAGGGGTTAGAATCTGCCCCAGGGAGTCTCCCTGACCATTTCATGCCTACAGGTTTAACCTGATTCATCACTGTACCCCAACTTTGCCTCCATCACCATCCTGCACATATACCCCTAGACTCTCTCTTCAATCCTTTGAGGCTATCCTCTCATTAAAGGACAATTCCTGTCCTTGCCACCCCCAAATCCTCAGTTTCCTCAAAATTTTTCCAGATTGACTTCATCTCCCCTGATGTTTCTCTTGGCATTCTCAAAATCCATCAATTTGTGCTTTCATTTTCTGGGTGCTAAACACACACGCCATGCAACTGGCTGGCTTAGACAATGGGACTTTAGTGGCACACAGTTTTGAGGCTAAGAGAAGCCCCAAATCGAGGCATCATCAGGGTGGTGGTTTCTCCTGGAAGACTTGCATTCTAGGACTGGCTATCACTGATCATTGGTTCTCGGCTTTCCTGTTACATAGGAATGCACCAAGTGCGATGTACCTGGTCTCTCCTGGCTTCTCAGTTCTGCTGACTTCTGGCTTCTGTTTCCCTATAAGACCTTCAGTGATAGGATTAAGACCCGTCCTGATTCAGCTGGGCCACACCTTAACTGAAGCAGCCTTGAATTAAGGCACAGGAATGGAATATGTGTAACAGCACATTTTTTGGGAGGTGCATAGCTCCACAACTAGTCATACTATTTTTCCTCTCTTTGCAAGTTTTCTTTTCCTTTGTGAATTTCTGGGCCTAAATCATTGGCTTCTCCCCCAAATGTGTCCTCAGCATCTTCCACCGAAGTTGTGGTGTACCCAAAACCCTCTTTCCCTTCATTGCTCAGTTCTATCAATGTAGAAACACCACATCCCTCCAGCAGTACAGGAGTGCACTGAGCCACATCTACTCAGTGCTAGTTCTCTCTAGAAACAAATGGAACCTCTCCAGACTTAAAGCGGCAAATGTTATGCCATGGTGGCCTTGTAGAAAAGGCCAAGGCATTTGAGAAGAGGCTGGGTACACTTAGCTGGGATGTGTGAGCCAGCTGCCAGCTGGAGCCATCTTCTAAAGGGCTCTAAGATCACACTTCGATAGAGAGGGAGGCTCTGTGAGGAATAAAGACTACGTGGAGTGCAATAATTTAGGCCAAAGCCAGCCCAATGAAAGTAGAAAATAAGTTGTCTTTGGAGACCCCTCAACTTACCTTTTTTTTTTTTTTTGGTCATTTCTTACTATTTTCTTCTTGCAAAATGGGTACAATGGGAACAGTGGATGATCGTGACTCAAGGGAGGAAGGAAGGACACAAAAAAATGTGAATATCTGTTTTATATTGTACTAGGTACTTAATGCATATTTTTATTTTTAATTCTCACAAGAATACCTTTTGTGATGAGGATATTATTAGAGCCATTTTGCAAATGAGGAAAGTAAAGCTCAAAGGAATTAAATGATGTATTCAAGATACAACAACTAGCAATAGATGGAGACAGGTTTTGAATGCAGGTCTGTCTGGCCACAAAAGGGCATTTGTTCTAGAGTTCTAATTAATTCAGCCAAGAACTATTAAGTTCCAACCTTGAGCCTCAACTGGGCCAATATCTATGGACTCAGGGAAGATATCTCATGGATTCCCACATGGAGCTTATGCTATAGTTAAGGAGATAAGACCAACAAACATGAATGAATTGCAGGGACTAAAACTTGCTGTATATTTAGGTGCTAAATTACATGATATATACTAAAGGACTTTTAGAGTTCAGGAGTCAGGAGCATCAATGAAACTGGCATATCCTTGAGCTCAAGGAAGAAACAAAGTCAAGGTGAGTTAAAATCTATATCTACAAAAGTAAAAGGGATACACTGGAGATCACTCTTATGCAAGTTTCAGTTAGGCATTGCAACTATCATAACTTGCTAAACCCCAGCCGAAACCATTCCTACCAATCCTAAAGAACACCTAGGGCATTATATAAGAGTCTACAAAGGTTTAATGCACAAGAGTAACTTTCCAGAAAACTACAACCTCCAGATGGGTCTCTGGACCAGAAGTCCAGAGAAGACCAGAAGTCCTGAAATGTAGAGGGCTCAGCCTCTCCAGAACATCAGCTAGTTCCATCCCCCTACCCTATATTATCAACAGCCCCTTCCAACATGAAAAAGCTAGAATGGGCATAGCCTAAATACCCCTAAAGAGTGGGAGAAAGATCAAAGTTGATGGTGGAGTTATACAGAAAAGGTAGGGTTTAACAAATGAGTATGAGCGCTGAATCAGTATATTGATTTTTCTTACCAGTACCTTAGAGCGGCTAAAAATAAAAACCTAAAGATTGTGGAATTGTAACCCATACCAAACTCTGAAATCTGTTCTATAACTAATTGTTGCAATATACTTTGAAATTTATTCCTTTTTTTGTATTTATATTATTTTCCACAAAGAAGAAAAAAAAGAGGAGGAATAGAAAAGAGAAGATAGGATTTAACAAATGCATATGACTGCTGAATCAATATATTGATATTCCTTTTGGTTTCCAGTGTCTTGGAGCAGCTAGATGAAATAATGAAAAATTATGGAACTGTAACCCATACCAAACTTTAAAATATGTTGTATAACTACTTGTTAAAATGTACTTGAAATTTTATTCCTTTTTTGTATACATGCTACTTTTCACAATAAAAAAATTAAATAAATAAATAAAGTAAAAGGGGAAGGGGGTGTCCCACTGCAGGCATGATGGAGGAAGCACATTCCCTGCTATTCTTCCTTCTAATTATAATCACAAGCCATGGATGCAATGAATGAAGCATCTATCAGATACATGAAAGGTAGAAAAAGCAAAGTAGGCTGGCTGGGACTTTAAGACTCCACTGTTGACCTGGTAGTGAGTTGCTTGGAGTTGTTCTGCTTTCCGTGTATCCTGGTGTGAGTCCAACACCACTCTGCAACCAGAATCACCAATGGGCGCAGATGAAAACCAAAACAAAAAACAAGGAAAATCAACTATCTCTAGCTAAGGGCAGGAAAGAGGGTAGCCTGAGAGATTAAACCATTTAGATTCTACCAACTCTACTCAAGGCAAACACCACAAAATAAGTCAACCCCCCTCCCACCCACACTGGACCTGCAGAGATCATGGGGTGGCCACAGTCAGCCATCCCCCATGCACTAATGCAGCATGCCTCCCCCTTGCCACTAGATGCAGCATAAAGGAGTCCTATTGACCTTCCCACCTTATATTAAGCAAGCATCAGTAAAGAGATGGTGAATACACACACACAACAGCCATAGTTATGTGGCTGGCAAGCCACTCCCTCCACTAGGGAATACAAGCAGAAGTAGTAGCCTCAGCCTCTCCCACAGGGCACTGCCGTCAAAGGGACTGTTAAGTAGAATGCTGTCCAATACCCCTGTTTTGCATTAGATGAACAACAGCAAAGATATGAGATACTGGTAGGGAGGAGACTTGCAAAGAAGAGAAAGCCAAAGAGAGGGATCTTTTAATATGGCTCTAAAGTCCTGGGCATATCACACACACACACACACACACACACACACACCTCCAAGTAGCCTGTGTGTGAAACCAACCTTGAGAACTGAACTATGCTGTGGAATGCTGCCAGCTTCCAGATTGCCTCTGGGTAGCACAAAACTGAGGTAGTCTAGAACGCCACTGCAAAAGTGGAAATTAAATCAACACTTGAACCACAGCCAACGGAATTGACTGAGGTGTGTGTTCCAAACCCAAGCAGGTTGAATGAGGATAAAACTGGACATTGAATAGGAACCAAATTCTCATGACATACTCAAAATGTCCAGAATGTATTCTAAACTTACCTGTCATGTAAAAAAGCAAACAAACAAAAAAACAAACAGGAAAATCTCAACTTGAATAAGCAAAGAAAACAGATACAAATGCCAAGAGCACATAGATACTGGAAGTATCAGGAAAGTATTTTAAAGCAGTGAGAATAAAAATACTCTAACAAGCAGTTGCACTCTTGAAATAAATGTGAAAGTAGAAAGTATCAGCAAATAAATGTGAGATAAAATCTTAAAATTGAAAAATAACCAGAAATTTTTAAAAATCTCATCAGACAGGTTCAGGGTTGGAAAAAAGATGACAAGGAAAAAAGGACCAGTGATGTTGAAGAAACATCAACGTAGATGATCCAAGCTAAACAACAGAAAAGAAACAGAATGAAAAATTTAACACAGCCTCCAGGAATTATGTGTCAATAACAAAAGATCTATCATTCATGTTATAGGAGTTCAAGAAGAAGGGGAGAAAAATCATTGGACTGAAAAAAGTATTTGAAGAAGTAATGGCTAGAAAGTTCCAAAACTTGGTGGAAAACCAACTACAAATTTAAGAAACTGAACAACATCAGTTAGAATATACCCCAAACAATCCATATCCTGACACATCATAATCAAATCTCTGTAAACAAAAGACAAAGAAAAATTCTTGAAAGCAGCTAGAGAGAAATGAGACACTACTTACAGAAGAACAAAGACGCACAGGAGTAATTAAGATGTCAATACTCTTCAAAATGATGTATTAACTTGATTCCTATCAAAATCTCAGCAGGATTTTTGTAGCTATAAATAACATGATTCTAAGATTTATATACAAAGGCAAAAAAAAAACTTAAAGAGCTAAAACAATTTTGAAAAAGAAGAAAGTTGGAATCATCCCACTACTCCATTTTAAGACTTTATATAGCTACAGTAATTAAGACAATGCACTATTGGCAAGAGGGATAGGTACATAGATCAATGAAACAGAATAGAAAGTTCTGAAATAGACATACATAAGTATGGCCAACTGAATTTTTGACAAAGATGTAAAAGATATTCAATGGAGAGAGGAATGTGATGATGCTATTGTATGGTGTTAAGCGCAGATGCAGAGAAGGAAGACTATTGGACACTACAGAATTGTGATCACCAAAATGAGGGTGGTCTCCCCCTTCTGGACTAGGCCCAGCTTTCTTGAAATTGCAAGGTGACAGCAATTTCATGACAGCACAAAGCGAAGGTGTTCCACTGCTCCTTTATGACTTATCCAATACAATGCTACATGATGTTGAAATACTGCCCTCTGCTTACCACATGTGCCTGATCGTAGGTCTTATCATTAGTCCAAGCCATCCTGGACCCCAAGCTGGGATGACTCACTTGGATGGAGGGACATCTACTGGGAAGTTGGCCATGGCTCAAAGCCTGCAGCTAAGTATCCTTGGGGTGTACTGATAACTGTTTTGGAGGGTGAGACAAACGCCGTTAGCCTTCTCCTTCTCAATATCAATTTCTCTTTCCCAGCATCAATTTTCCCTCCTCAGCCTCAATTTCCCCTTCTCAACATCAACTTCCCTTTTCCAACATCAATTTTTCGTTCCTCCTTTCTGACAGAGACTCACTACTTTGTCCAAGAGTACTTTTCTTTCTCACACCCAACCTCAGCATGGAACATGGCCCATCCTCAATCCATGCCCATTTGATGCTAGAGCCAAAGATGTTGGCCCATTAAGACCACTTCACCATGTTACAGTGACCCCTCTGTTAAGGTCCCAGCCAGACACACAAAAATAAATCTCATGTCCCACCCAGCAGCATGGGATTTCCTATGTCCCTTCTGTTGGGATTAGCTCTCATCCTCTCCCCTCTGCCACTCAGCTTCACCTGGGCTGGTGCAGGGTGTGGGGTCTGAGAACCCCCTAAAGGCAGCTCATGACTTTCTTCTTAGACCCTCTAACCTGACTGTGCTATTTGAAATTTTGGTCCCTGGGTCTCCATTTCTCCTCCACTCTTTTACCACAATTCTAGATGCAGGGGAAAGAGTGGGCTTTTCTTTTCCCTGTGATGATCCTCTAAGTTAACTGGTATTGGCTTTCATGTGTTCCTTGTTTTCATAGTGAGTGTGGTATGGTGTACAAGCTGGTGCTTTGAAACAGACATACCAGTGCTCACATCCCTGTCTTACCACTTACTTTGTAACTTTGGGGGAAAAAAATCTCTTAATATCTTTTCTCATTGGTAAATTGGGGGAAGATAATACTCAGTATTCCTTTGAGAACTAAATGAATTAATGTACTATAAACATAGACTTCCACAGCTAGAAGTCAGTTCACTCATTTGGCTCCTTTTTTCACCCCTTTTTAACAGGGGATCTTCAAGACATAAAACCTTACCATCCAAACAAATGGATTCTAATGCTGGAATATGAAGACTACTACATATTTGAGATGGGAAGAAAGTCTTTTGGTTTCCCTTCATATTATAGCATGTAGACACACCTATTCAAACCCACACAGAAGACTACCTACTAGTACAATAACCATATGATGTAATTTTCAAACCTTTATGGCTTTGAAATTGGCAGGAAGTACTGCTAATTATGACTTCAGGACAACAGACATAAACCTGGACTGTCTGATCAAACCTAGACACTCGGTCAGCTCTAGCTATAGGAACTGTCTCAGTAAAGTCTATCCTATCAACCCCATCATCCCACTCATCTTTGCAAAGACTCCTTTTTATTTCCAGCTTAAGAACATGAAGATTAAATTCTCACGTAAGAAACTCATCTCTGCACAGCTGGATGCTACCAGCTCCCATGGAAAGAAAAGTCGTTTCCAAACCCACCAAGTCAATAAACAAACAACACATACTGAATATGAAAACAAAGTGAGGCCAACAAGCTGCACCACACTGGACTCCCCGCAGCTGCTGTCCTGGGACATCTCCAGGTGGAGAGGGCTTCCCACCCCACCTTACATCACCTCAGGATGAGCCCAATGAGCTTTATGGAATAGTTAGCAGATTACACGCTGTCCCTGAGGGAGGATGGGATAACAGTAGAACAGGAAAGCGCAAGAGAATTTCGAAACCTTGGTGACTTTGTAAGCCTCACGAGATACACACGCTCTGCCAAAATCAATCTTCTGGGCTTATGCTTAGACTTATGCTGGCTGTATGATGCCGGTGCCAACACATGAGAGAAGCATGGGTGAGTGCAGATATTTATCTCTTCTCTCAACAAGCGACACGGCTGGTGCTGGATGTGGGAATCTTAATTAGCAGGAGAGGGCAACGTCTGCAGGTAATTAGGGAACCCCTTTCCTCCTATCTGTTCCTTTACTTGTTTGGTCATAGCCTTCCACTAATGAGACAACATCCCATCCCACCCACAGCCAGGCTTACGTGTATCACTTCCCTCCTCCTCATTCCCAGATAGAATTGTGACAACCCAGGTACCCATTTCCCAAAGGATATCTCATGGCAGAAGTTTCCAAACCATGATAACAGTGCCACTGGTAGGATAGAGGGACGTATTAAAAACATATACCTAGGAGAGGAAGGCAAGATGGTGGCCTAGTGAAGTGTGGGATTTAGTTCATCCACCAGAGCAGCTAGTGAATAGCCAGAAACAGTATAGAACAACTGCTGGGGCCACATCAGTGACCAGACACACAGCATACCCCAGTCTGGACCAGCTGTGAGCCCCCCCAGAACCATGAGTTCCCCAAGCCATGGTGGCCAGCACCCCTCCCCCACAGGCTGCTTCCCAGAGGGGAAAGGAAAGGGACTTCACCAGCAGCAGGGACTGTACACAACCAAGCTCCAATTGTGGAATTAATTCACAAATTCTGACTACTAAAAATAGGCCCTCAGCGCAGCTGAACCTTGAGTAAAGGCGGAGGTTGCTGGTTTTTACCCCAGCACAGAGGGGGCAGGGATGATGGAAAAAGAAAAATACAGGGTTTTTTGGATCTGAAAAGGTCTGGGCCCTGGAGGAAAGGAGGGGGCACATAGGATCTGGAGATACACAAAGTAATGTACCAACTTAAGCTCTCGATTGACAAACCCAAGGAATGGGGTCCTGCTCTGAAAAGGATTTTCCTTTTCTCTTTCGTGGCCATGTTTCTATGGATTGATTACTCTTTGGATACAGCTGCAAGACTTCTCAGGCTCCACTGCCCCAGGCATATGCAGAATTGAGCTTATTTGAGAGCTTGTCTGGAGCCTGTGCCTTCCCTGGGAGAGGGATGGGGCCCAGCTTAGGTAGAATCCCTCCCTCAAGGAGTTTAGACCCCAGGGCCTGGAAAAGTGAAGTGATTAAAGCCAGCCTACAACCTCTCCTCTGTCTCCACTATGCCCCCAGCAGGGAGAGTCTGCTGAAGTTAAAGGTACCACATCACCTTATGCTGGTGGGACCCACAGGCAGAAAGGCATCACATACTGGGCAGGATAGGAAAAATGCAAAGTCCAGAGACTTCATAGGAAAGCCTTTTAATCTGGTTTTCCTCAGGGAAAACTGATGCAGGTGACTCTTTTCTCCTGAGAGGAGACCAGTTTGGTCTGGGAAAATCTGACTGGGGTCTATAATATCTAAGTAGACCCTCCTAAGTGGTGGGAGAAAAGCACCATACAGGCCGGGCAAGAAACAAAAAAATAAGAACTGAAAAATTCTGATCTATTAAACAAAACCTAAGCTAGAGGACTAGAATAAGCTGAACTGAATGTCAAAGAACAGATGGACAACAAAATCATCCAGTGAGGAAATCCTAGGGGAAAAAAGTGAGAACAATCTCCAGAATAAACTAATTAAGGTAATTAAATGCCTAGACGTCAGCAAAAAATAATGAATCAAACTAGGAAAATTGAAGAAATGGCCAGTCAAAGGAACAAACCAACAATTCAAATGAGATACAGGAGTTGAAACAATTAATTTGGAATATTCAAACAGACATGGAAAACCGCATCAAAAATCAAATCAATAAATTGAGGGAGGATATAAAGAAGGCAAGGAATGAACAAAAAGAAGAAATCAAAACTCTCAAAAAACAAATAACAGAACTTATGGGAATGAAAGTCACAGTAGAAGAGATGAACAAAACAATGGAAACCTACAATGTCAGATTTCAAGAGGCAAAAGATAGGATTAGTGAGCTGGAGGACAGGACATCTGAAATCAGACAAGCTAAAGAAAATATAGGGAAAAGAATGGGAAAATATGAGTGGGGACTCAGGGAATTGAATATCAACATGAAGCGCATGAATATACATGTTGTGGGTGTCCCAGAAGGAGAATAGAAGGGAAAAGGAGGAGAAGAACTAATGGAGGAAATTACCACTGAAAATTTCCCAACTCTTATGAAAGGCTTATAATTACAGATCCAAGGAGTGCAGTGTGCCCCAAATAGAATAGATCCAAACAGATGTACTCCAAGACACTTACTAATCAGATGTCAAAGAGAAAGAGAGAATCTAGAAAGCAGCAAGAGAAAAACAATCCATCACATACAAGGGAAGCCCAATAAGACTGTGAGTAGATTTCTCAGAAGAAACCATGGAGGTGAGAATACAGCAGGATGATATATTTAAGATACTAAAAGAGAAAAACTGCCAACCAAGAATTGTATATCCAGCAAAACAGTCCTTCAAAAATGAGGGGGAAATTAAAACATCTGCAGACAAAAATTCACTGAGAGAATTTGTGACCAAAAGACCGGCTCTGCAAGAAATACTAGAGACAGATAAGAAGACAGGAGAGAGAGGTGTGGAGAAGAGTATAGAAATGAAGACTATCAGTAAAGGTAAAAAAAGAAAAATTAGATATGACATATGAAATCCAAAAGCCAAAATCGTAGAAAAAAGTACTGCCTGTAGAGTAATAACACTAAATGTCAATGGATTAAACTCCCCAGTCAAAAGACATAGACTGGCAGAATGGATTAAAAAACAGGACCCATCTATATGCTGTCTATGGGAAAAGC
>PVIY010021983.1:0-41589 GCA_004026745.1 Myrmecophaga tridactyla
CTCATCATGTTGGCTGGAGAGAGAGGCCACATCTGAGTAACAAAAGAGGCCCTCCTGGGGGTGACTCTTAGGCCTAAATTTTAAGTAGACTTGACCTATCCTTTGTGGGGTTAAGTTTCATATGAACAAACCCGAAGACTGAGGGCTCAGCTTATAGCTTTGGTTGTCCACACTGCTTGTGAGAATATCAAGAATTCAATAGTTGTGGCTCTTATATCTAGGTCTCTGGTCCGTTTGGGGTTGATTTTTATATATGGTGTAATATAAGGGTCCAACATCATTCTTTGCACATGGAGATCCAGTTTTCCCAGCACCATTTGTTGAAGAGACCATTCTTTCCCAATTGAGTGATCTTTGCGCCTTGTCAAAAAATCAGTTGGTCATATATATGAGGGTTGACATCTGAGCTCTCAATTAGATTCCATTGGTCTATATGTCTGTCCTTATACCAAGCTGTTTTAATTACTGTGGCTTTGTAATAAGTTATAAGATCAGGAAGCGTGAGTTCTCCAACTTCATTCTTCTTTTTCAAGATGGCTTTGATTATTTGGGGCCCCTTACCCTTCCATATAAATTTGATAATTGGTTTTTCCATGTATGCAAAGAACATTGTTGGAATTTTCATTGGGATTGCGTTGAATCTGTAAACCGCTTTGGGTAAAATTGACATCTTAACAACATACAATTTTCCAATCTATGAATGCAAGTGTGTATTTTTTCCTTCATTCCGTTAATGTGGTTGATTACATAAATTGATATTCCTATGTTAAACCACCCTTGCTTAACTGAGATAAATCCCACTTTGTCATGGTGTATTTTGCTGATGATTTTTGCATCTATCTTCATAAGATGTTAGTCTGTAATTTTCTTTTCTTGTAGTATTTTTATCTGGCTGTGATCTGAGGGTGATGTTGGTTTTGAAGAGGGAGTGTTCCCTCTTCAAATTTTTGGAAAAGTTTGAGCAGGATTGGTATTAATTCTTCCTGGAATGTTTGCAGAATTCACCTGTGAAGCTATCTTGTCCTGGGATTTTCTTTGTTGGTAGTTTGCTTTTTTGTTCCTGAATCAATTTCTTTTTTGGTTTGTCAAGATCTTCTATTACTCCTGGAGTCAGTGTAGGTAGTTTGTGTGTTTCTATGAATTTGTCCATTTCATCTACGTTATCTAGTTTGTTGGTATATGGTTTTTCATAGTTTGCTCTTACAGTCCTTTTTATTTCAGTAGGGCTGGAAGTAATGTTCCCCTTTTCATTTGAGTTTAGTCATTTGTGTCATCTCTCTTTTTCTCTTCATCAGTGTAGCTAAAGGTTTGTCAATGTTATTGATCCTTTCAAAGAAGTAACTTTTACTTTTGTTCTCTATTTTTAAATTCTCTATTTAATATCTCCACTTCTAATCTTTGTTGTTTCCTTCTTTCTGCTCATTTTAGGTTTAGATTGCTCTTCTTTTTCTTGTTCTTCCAGTTTGTAGGTTAAATTTCTGATTTGAAATCTTTCTTCTTTTATTTTTTTTGCATTTTTTAATTGTCTTCTTTTTAAATGTAAGCATTAAGAGCTATAGGTTTCCCTCACAGCACTGCCTTCTCTGCATCCCATAGATTTTTGGTATGTTGTATTTTCATTGTCTTTCACCCCAAGCTATTTCCTAATTTCTCTTGTGATTTCCTCTTAAACTCACTGGCCTTTTAAAAGTAAATTGTTCAATTTCTACATACTTGTGAATTTTCCATTTCTCTCTCTGTTATTGATTTCTAGCTTCATCCCATTGTAATTGGAGAAGATACACTATATGATGTCAATACTATTTAATTTATTGCAACTTGTTTTGTGACCTAAGATATTTTCTATCCTGGAGAATGAGCCATGTGCATTGAAGAAGAATGTGTATTCTGTTGGGGTTGGGTATTCTGTATATGATTATTAGTATATTATTCTAGTTGGTTTAGGGGATCACTCAAGTCTTGTATTTCCTTATTCATCTTCTGTCTAGATGTTCCATTATTAAAAGAGTTGTATTAAAGTCTCCTGGTATTAATGCACAACTGTCAATTCCTCCCTTCAAATTTGTCAGTATTTACTTAACAGATTTTTGGACTCTGCTGTTGGGTGCATATATATTTATAATTATTTCATCACCTTGTTGAATTATCCCCTGTATCCATATATAATTGCCATCTTTGTCCCTCATAACAAATCTTTTACTTAAAGTCTATTTTATTGATTTTAGTATAGCTACCTCATCTCTCTTTTGGTTATTACTTGCATGGTATATATTTTTTCCATTCTTTCACTTTCAAAGTACTAAAGTCTTTGAATTTATGGTGAGTCTCCTTTAGATAACATATAGTTGGGTCATGTTTTTTAATCTGTTCTTCCAGTCTCTGCGTTTTGACTGGAGATTTTAATCCATTTACATTTAAAGTCACTGTTGATAAAGCAGGACTTTTTTCTGCCATTTTGCTATTTAAACTTTGTAACTTTTATACCTTTTTTGTCCCTCAATTATTATGCTAATATTTATTAGATTTTTGTACTGTGCCATATTGAGTCCCTTCTCATTTCTAACAGGATTCATTTTTCATAATATATGTGGCTACCTTGAGGTTATAATTGAATACCCCTAATATATAACAATCATATTTGGTTTGATACCAACTTTACTTCAATAGCATATACATATAGTGTTCCTATACCCTTTCATCTCCTCATCATTTTTGTACTTGTTACAAATTGTGTCCTTGTACAATTTATGTCCCAAACCATAGAGTTATCATTACTTTTTATAAATTTTCATTTTAGCACCTGCAGGAAGAAGTGGAATTATATAAAAATACATTAAATAATGTATTCATTTAATTTATAATTACCTAAATGACAGCATCTACTGGAGGTCTTTATTTTTCTATGATGCTTTGATCCACTGTCTAGTGTTCTTTTCTTTCAGTCTGAAGAACTCCCTTTAACATTGCTTATAGAGAAGGCCTAGTGTTGGTAACTTCCCTCTGCTTTTTTTATCTAGGAATGTCTTAATCTCACCTTCATTTCTGAAAGAAAGCTTTCATTGGATATAAAGTTCTAGGATGACAATTGTTTTCTTTCAGCCTCTAAGTATTTGAACCCACTCCATAGTTTCTGATGAGAAGTAAACACTTAATCTAATTATGACTCCCTTGTACCTAACAGTTGCTGTCCTCTTGAAACTTTCAGAATTCTCTCGCTGTCCTTTGCATTTGACAACTTGGTCAGTACAATGATCAATTATGGTGTACTTTCTTCAAGTTTATCCTGTTTGGTATTCTCTGGGTTTCTTGGATGCACATATTTACATTTTTTGCTAAGTTTTTTTTTCTCATTATTTCTTTCAATATTCCTCCTGCCGCTTTCTCTGATTCTTCTCCTTCTGAGACTCCCATAATGTATATATTGGTATACTTGATTATGTCTTAGACATGTATTAGGCTGTTTTCACTTTTTATAATTATTTTTTCTTTCTGCTCCTCACCTTATATCAATTGTCTTGTCTTCCAATTCATTAATTCTTTCTTCTGCCAGCTCCAATCTGCTGTTGAAATCTTCCTGGGAATTTTTCATTTCACTTATTGTGATCTTCAGCTCCAATTCCAGTAGTTCTGTCCAGTTCCTCTTTAAAATTTCTATATCTTTATTAAAATTCTCATATTGTGCATTTGTTATTTTCCTGATGTCCTTTAGTTGTTTCTCTGTATTTCCCTTCATCTCCTTGCATGTATTGAAGATCATTTTTTCAAGTCTTTGTCCCATGTCCATAGTCTGCTCTTCATCACTGGCATTTTCTGATTTTTATTCTCTTTCTTTAGATGAGCTGTCATTTCCTATTTCTTTGTCTCGTAATCGTTTGCTGCATACTGTAGGTTCTAATATTTTAAAATGTTAGCTCTGGGATTTATTCCCTGAGATGTTTGAGATTTATTCCCTCATCTGGTTTCTTGAGTTTGTAACCAGCTGGTGATATGACAGAGATTTTTTTTGAGCACTAGCCCTCCCATCAAGAAGGTATGCCCAAGGCATATGAAAAGGGACCTCTTTTCTGAGCCTGTGTCTTATCCTGGGCTTTTGCTTGCTAGTGGCTTAGGAGCTCCCTGTTTACCTTGAGTTTGAATGCCCCATCCATTTGCCAGGAGACAGACCTTCTCCCTCTCCCAGGTGTTTCACTGGGGGACTTAATACAGGTAAACCTTTCCCCTAGGCTGTGTGCCTCAAGTGTTTCTTACACTGCTTTTATTGTTTCAAGCTGCTTTTGCCTGGAGGCCAAATTCTGGGGGGTGGAGTGAACAAACAGGAGAAGAGTTTCCCAAATCAGTGTTTCTGAGCTGAAACATGTCTAGGGGCCCACAATGGGAGTGCTGGCAGGCTCCAAACTGCTCTGGAGAGGGGATGAGGAAAGATGCCAGGAGCTTCTTCCATGGATCTCCAAAGCTGCACTTTCTTTACCACACATACTGTGTCTTGTACAATGAAGTTAAGGTACATATTGAATCCACTGTCAGATTAAGAAACTTCCAAAACTTCACTCAGTTCTTCAAATAATGAAGCAAGTTCCTTTTCTACACTGACCGTTGGTCCTGTGTTGGCATGGCTGCTGGCTATGAAACTCACCACCAAAGGTAAATGATTAAATGGAACCACCTGGTAGATGTTATAGTGACAGATAATACTTTTGTTTTTGTGAAAGCCCAAGTTTGCTTCCTTGGTCTGTTGCAAGGGCAAAAGTAGATAAGAACCAGGTCTTAAAGCATGCTCCGAGGCATTATCATTGGCCATTTTAATAACAGGTGCTCCATCTCTGTCTGACACAGCAACAGCATGGAGCCCTTCAACACCTGGAAATTTTTTATGCAGGAACTGTTTCAGGTCATCCGCCATGACAAATCCCTTTCTCCTGCAGGATCAATCTCCACGCCTGAATTTCTGTTTTGGGGTCTGTTCAGGTTCTACCTGCTGTCACTTCAGGAGCACATCAAAGACCTATATGTCCCTTTCCAGCACCAGCAAGGATGCCAGGGGCCAGACCCCACTGCTGCCTGCCTCTTGGGTGGGGTCTGGACGATAGTAACCACTCGGTACAGCCTCTCCCTCCTGCTCTTCCCTGAATGCTGCACGGTGTTCTACTTAGACTCTAGAGTTTGGGAGTTTCAAAATAGTTGATTCAGACCATTTCTGTCTGTTGGTCTGGTGGAGAGACTGATTCCAGGATCATCCTACTCCACCATCTTCCCACAGTCTCTCCTTTACTTTTTTTTAAATTGTGAAAAATAGCATATATACAAAAAAAGAAATAAATTTCAAAGCACATCATAACAATTAGTTATAGAACAGATTTCAGAGTTGTTGGTATGGGTTACGGTTTCACAATTTTAGGTTTTTCCTTTTGGCTGCTCCTTCACTTTTTTTTTTTTTTTCTTTTACATGGGCAAGTACCGGGAAACGAACCCAGGTCTCCAGCATGGCAGGTGAGAATTCTGCCACAAGCCACCATCGCACCACCCTGGTCTCCTCCACTTTTGAAAGATAATTACACTGGATACAAAATTCTAGGTTGGTGTTTTTTTCCTTTCAACATTTAAAATATTTTAATCTACTCTATTCTTGCTTGCATGATTTCTGACAAGAAATCTGATGTAATTATTACCTTTGCTTCTTTATAGATAGAAGTTTCCTTTCAAGGATTTTCCTTTCAAGATTTTCTCTTTGGCTTTGGTTTTCTGCAGTTTGAATATGATATGCTGATGTATGTACCCTAGAAAAGCCATGTTTTAATCCTAATCCCATTTTGTAAAGGCAGCTGTTTCTTCTAGTCCCTATTCAGTACTCTATGTTTGAAACTGTAATTAGATCATCTCCCTGGAGATGTGATTTAATCATGAATGGTTGTTAAACTGGATTAAGTGGAGGCGTGTCTCCACCCATTCGGGTGGGTCTTGATTAGTTTACTGGAATCCTATAAAAGAGGAAACATTTTGGAGAAGAGGAGATTCTGAGAGAGCAGAGAATGACATAGCCACAAGAAGCAGAAAGTCGACCAGCCAGCTGGAGATGAAGAAGGGAAACGCCTCCCAGGGAGCTTTATGAAATAGGAAGCCAGGAGAGAAAGCTGGGGTGAGATGACGCGGTGTTCACCATGTGCCTTTCCAGATGAGAGAGAAACCCTGACTGTGTTCACCATGTGCCTTCTCACTTGAGAGAGAAACCCTGAATGTCATTAGCCTTCTTGAACCAAGGTATCTTTCCCTGGATGCCTTCGATTGGACATTTCTATAGACTCACTTTAATTGGGACATTTTTTCGGCCTTAGAACTGTAAACTAGCAACTCATTAAATTCCCCTTTTAAAAAGCCATTCTTTTCCTGGCATATTGCATTCCAGCAGCTAGCAAATTAAAACATATGCCTAAGTGTAGATTTTTTTGTCTTTATCTTGCTTGGTGGTCTCTGAGCTTCCTGGATTTGTGGTTTGGTATCTGTTACTAATTTCGGAAAATTCTCAACCATTGTATGACTTCAAATATTTCTTCTGTTCCTTCCTTTCTTCTTTTTTTGATATTCTAATTATGCATTAGTTGCACCTTTTGTAATTGTCCCATAGTTCCTGGATATTCTGTTATATTATTTTAGTTTTTTTTTTAACATTCTTTTTTCTCTTTGCATTTTAGTTTGGGGAGTTTCTAATCACATATTTTAAAGCTCACTGATTCTTTCCTAGCCATGTCCAAGTCGAGTGATGATCCATCAAAGGCATTCTTCATTTCCATTAAAATGCTTTTGATTTCTAGTATTTCCTCTTGACTCTTTCATAGTTTCCATCTCTCTCTTACGTTACCCGTCTGTTCTTGCATTTTGTCTACTTTTTTCCATGACAGCCCTTATACATTAAATATAAATATTATAAATTCTCTATTTGATAATTACAAAATTTGCATCATATCTGAGTCTTGCTTTGGTGCTTGCTACTGACTCTACTGGCTTCTGCTCCCAGAAAACTGATCTTGGCTGCAATTATCTGTATTTGCCTGTCTCTCTTGATTTCAGGATGGCAGTTTGCTCTGTGACCTTGATTCTCTGTTAAATCTAAGAAATTTGTTGATTTTAGGTTGATTCCATTTTTTTTTTTCATTTTGCAAGAATTGGAGTGATGACTTCCAACTCTACATACTAAAGCTGAAGCCAAAAGCCCTATTTTCCAGTTTTAACACTAACCTATCTTAGTTTGGGTTTCCTGAGAAAAAAAGAACATGAAACTAGGATTCTAGTACAGGCAGCTTATTTGGCTGGTGATCCCAGGAAACTGTGGCAGATGTGGGGGGTAGGTAGACAGATTCAGAAGGAAAGAATTAATACAGGGTCCTTTCAGGCAGGTTGCCACAGTAGGCAACTGGGGCTCAGCTCTGCCAGGGAACTCTAGGAGACAGTGGAGAACATGCACTTCACTGAGAGAGAAGGAGCTGGGGTATTTATACAGGTACAGACCTGCCATTGTCAGCTGAGGGCTGCTGGGGTTGGAGGTGGTTAACTTCCCAGCACTTCCAGACAGGCCATTTGGGATGAAGAGTGTAAGCAGAGTACAGCAGCCCAGAGAAAAATCCCTCAGGCAAAGAGGTGCATATGCTGGAAGATGGAAATCAAGCACGATCATGGAAATGGAGAGACTGATGGGATATGGACAGGGAACTAATAACAATACTGTCCAAAAAGTGAGGTATCACTTCCCTTTTGAGCAAAGCCCACTCTGATATAACTTTCAGAAACTGAAGAGAGAGAGAGAGGAATTTTTGAAATATGTTTTCAACCGTTTCCCTTAACTCTCTGTACAAAACAATGTTTTACAATCCTCTGTCTTTCCAGTTCTCTGCCAGTGGTGGCTGCAGCAAATATAGTTAACCAATGTGGTGGTTTCAAAACATGTCCAATCCTTTGACACTCCTTGTACAAAAAGCAGAATCTAAGTCCCCGCTCCTACTCTGTGGGCTGGTTTCACTTCTAATGAAGAGAATGGATAGAAATGATGTTATGACTCCCAAGGCTAGGTTTAGAAAGGGATGCAGCTGCCAGCTGGCGTTCACGCTTTCTCTTACAACTCACACCTGGGGATCGCTGAGTTGACATGGGAGAATCCTGGCTACCTTGAAGCCACCAGGCTGAAGGAGCATGTGGAGAAACCACATGGAGACAGAGAAGACTGAGGAGCCCCAGCTGTTTGAGAAGTCCCAGCGCAGGTGTCAGAGATGTGAGCGAGTGAGCATTCAGACAATTTCAACTTCCAGCTTTTGAATTATTGCAGCTGACATCAAGGGGAACAGAGATCAGTCTCACCAAGCCCTGATTAAATGATGATGATGACGATGATATGATGATGAGATATGACAGTGGTGATGATGATGATAATGGTAGTGGTGATGATAATGATGAAGATGATGATGATGAAGATGGGATGAAGATGGCAGTGAAGATGGCGGTGATAGTGGTAACTTTGATGGCAATGATAATGGGATGATAACAGCTAATACTTAGCATTTCTTATGTGCTTGACCTTATTCTATGAACTTTTCATATATTAATTAACTCAGTTAATCATTACAACAACCCTGTTCAGTAGGTGATGTTATTAGCCCCATTTTATAGATGAGGAAGCAAGCACAGAGAGGGCGAGTAATTTGCTCAAGATCACACAGCTGGTGAGAGCTGAGTGAGCATATTCTTCTCAGGAGATAGAAACTTCTCCCAGGAAACTAACAGACATTACATGTTCACTTTGCATGTTGTAATATGTATGATTTGCCATCTGGGAGGGGTATTCACAGCTTAGTGCTTCTGGCTGAAGGACAAGAGACAATACCTCTTGCTTGCTTACCTCACTGGTTTCTTGGAAGAAAGGAAAGAAGCCATGAATCATACAGGTCTCAGGTTTTGCCCTCATCCAGGCCAGCACCCTCAGCTGCCAGAGTTCACAGAGGTGAAACTGTAACTCTTGGCTGAGAATCCTTCTATGGTTCCCCATTGATTAAAGGTTAAAGCAGGATTTCTCAGCCTTGGCACTGTCAACATTTTAAGCTGGATAATTCTTTGTGGGCTTTCCTGTACATAACAGGAAAATAGAATGTTAGTGACCTACCTGGCCTCTACCCACTACATATCAGAAGTATTCTTCCAGTTATGACAACCAAAATGTCTACAGGCTTACCAAATGTGTCCTGGGGGACAAATCACTGCCTTCTTCCACTGTTGAGAACTACTGGGTTAAAGGAAACAGGCTTCAGATCTATCAAAGGCAATTTTTAAAACTTTTAATTTTGAAATACATTCAAACTTGTAGGACAGTTACAAAAATAACGCAAACCCTTTATAGAAAACTCCCACATATCCCTACCCATGCCCCAGCTACCCAGATCCTGCAATTTTAACTTTTTTTTGTCAACCCCTCCCTCTCTCTCTCCTCTCCCCTTCTTTCCCTCCCTCCAATCTATCTACCTAGCAACCTATCTGTTTTAGTTTCCTGTCTGCTAAAAGAAATACTATGCAGTGGTTTAGCTAAAATAATGAGAATTTATTGACTCATAGTCGATAAATTGAGCAGACCCACCCATAAATGTGAACAGGGTGAGCTTGTCCTGGAGGCAGGGGGTAAGTTTAGGAAGAGATTTGGTTCCTAAGGCCTCAGAGAGAGAGAGAGAGAGAGAGGAGCACATTCCATAGGGTTTGGAGGAGCCTGGCGATCATCCCATCATTCTGAGGGCTTGAGCGTGTGCCCCAGAGATGGCAGAGAGCGGGGGTGCTGCCCCAGTGTTTGCAGAGGGTGGAGCCAAGAAAAAGGTGGCCCCAATGAGCCTCAGTCTTGCAACCCTCATCTCCGCAACTGGAGAGAGCAAGGCCCCTCCCTGCATAGGCCCTTGGAAACGGTGGGACTGCTGCTTTCTGAAGCCCTGAGGATGAATGACTCTTAGATTTTGAATTCCAATGGAGTTTGCCCTACAGGTTTTCAGAACTGTTTGGGTCCAGTGACCCCTGTTTACCTTTCAATTTCTTCATATGGTAATGGAAACATGTATCCTCCTTTGTATATTAGCAGCAGATAACTTGTGATTTTCACAGATCCAGAGCTAGAGGAGAATTTTTTAGGATGACCATGCTGTAACTGACTTTGATAAGATTTTGTACTGTTTTTTTGCTTTGTATGTATTTGTATTGTTATTAAAATGGTTTAAGACCTTTGTGATATTGTGATGGAATGAATATATTTTGTATATGGAAAGAATATGTCGTTTTGGGGTCCAGAGGGGGGGATGTGCCAGTTTGAAACCATTATGTATCCCAGAAAAGCCATGTTTTAATCCTGATCCAATACAAACAACAGGCCAGACCTATTATTTAGGGTAGGAAACTTTGATTGGATTGTTTCCATGGAGAAATGACACACCCAGTTGTGAGTGTGACCTTTTGGTTAGACTATTTACATGGAGATGTGACACACCCAGTTGTGGGTGTGGCCTTTTGATCAGATGAAGATGTGACTCCACTCATTCAAGGAGGGTCTTGATTAGTTTAATAGAGTCCTCTACAAGGGGAGACATTTTGGAGAAACCTCAGATGCAGATGCTTGGAGAACAGTTGCTTCAGAGCTGTCAGAGACAGGGACGTTTGGAGATTCTTGGAGTGCCAATAGAGAGAACAGATGCTTAGACATGGGCAGAGCCCAGCAGAGGTTACATGTGCTTTCTCATGAGATGCTAAGCAAGCCAGAACCTAGAGATAACACAAGGGAACCCAAGAGAGAAAGCCAGCCCTGGAGAAACCAAATGATGAACCCCCACAGAAAACAGAGACTGAAAGCAACAGAGCCCAGGAGCAAGGGACTAGCAGGTGCCAGCCACGTGTCTTCCCAGCTAACAGAAGTATTACAAATGGCATCAGCCTTTCTGAGTGATGGTCACCTCCTGTGGGTGCCTTAATTTGGACATTTTCATGGCCCTAGAACTGTTAACTTACAATGTAATAAATTCTCTTTGTGCTGGTTTGAAAGGAAGTATGCCCCCTAGAAAAGCCATGTTTTAATCAAAAGCCCATTTCATAAAGGTAAAATAATCCCTATTCAATACTGTATGTTTGAAACTGCAATCAGATCATCTCCCTGGATGATGTGATTTAGTCAAGAGTGGTTGTTAAACTGGATTAGGTGATGACATGTCTCCACCCATTTGGGTGGGTCTTGATTGGTTTATTGGAGTCCTATAAAAGATGAAACATTTTGGAGAATGGGAGATTCAAAGAGAGCAGAGCAGAACGACATAGCCATGAGAAGCAGAGTCCACCAGCCAGTGACCTTTGGAGATGAAGAAGTAAAATGTCTCCCGGGGAGCTTCATGAAACAGGAAGCCAGGAGAAGAAGCTAGCAGATGATGCCGTGTTCGTCATGTGCCCCTCCAGATGAGAGAGGAACCCTGACCGTGTTCACCATGTGCCTTTCTAGTTGAGAGAGAAATTTTGACTGTGTTCGCCACGTGCCTTCTCACTTGAGAGAGAAACCCTGAACTTCATTGGCCTTCTTGAACAAAGGTATCTTTCCCTGGATGCTTTAGATTGGACATTTCTACAGATTTGCCTTAATTGGGACATTTTCTTGGCCTTAGAATTATAAATTAGCAACTTATTAAATTCCCCTTTTTAAAAACCACTCCATTTCTGGTATATTACATTCCAGCAGCTAGCAAACTAGAACACTCTTTTTAAAAGCCATTCCATTTCTGGCACATTGCATTCCAGCAGCATTTACCAAACTAATACAGTGTCCCTCAGTTTCTTCAGGGTTTCTTCAGTGTCCCTCCCTTTTCTTCATTCTTTCTTCTTTCTGCTCCTCAGATGGAATAATTTCAGTTGTTTTATCTTCACGTACACTTATTCTTTCTTCTGCCAGCTACAATCTGCTGTTAAACTCTTCTAGGAAATTTTAAATTTCTGTCACTGTGCTCTCCAGTTCTGTTTTGTTCTTTTTCATACTTTATGTCTCTCTTTTGATATTCTATGTTCACCTATCATTTTCCTGATATCCTGCGGTGCTTTATCCATGTTTTCCTTTAACTCCTTCAGCATATTTAGGACCTTTTTTTTTTTTTTTTTTAAGTCTTTGTCTGGTATGTCCCAAGTCTGGTCTTCCTCATAGATGGTTTCTAATGTTTTAATCTCCTTTGCCTGGGCCATCACTTCCTGTTTATTTGTATGTTTTGTAATCTTTTGTTGAAACCTGTACTTTTTTTTCTTTTTGTTTCTTAATTTTTATTTACATGTTTATATTTTAATATGTTATTGCTAAAATTTAGACTCTGTGCTGTCTATTCCTTAAGCTTGTATCCAGCTAATATTATGATGGAATTTTGTGTGAATACCAGGAGCTAACAACAACAAAAAAAGATGGAAGAAAAGAAACACCTTTCCCAGTCTTTGAGGATTAACCAGAGCAAATTTTCTCCTTCAGGGCTAATCCATACAATGAGTAGTATGAGAATAGCTCCAGCCCAATGCATACGGGCTCATCCTTTCTGGCATGCATCTTGCCTGGGGCATACAATTGTGGCCCTAGGAATTCCCCTGTTTACATGGTTACAAATGTTCCCTCTTCCCTAGGAAACAGCTTTTCTTAATGGTCCTGGTCGCTGCACTCTATGTCCTAAAGTCAGCAATCCCTTGCCCCAGGCAGCCACTTGACTGCTTTTCCACAGCATTCTGTAGAAAAGCCCTGCGAGTCACCTTCTACATGCAGGACAAGTTCTGGGGCAGCAAGACCCTTAAGGCCACCACCAGACAGAATGGGCCAGACATACATGCTCCCAGCATGTGCACAAGGGCCATGCTACTCCCTCCAGATCCAGGACCAGGGAATCTGAATGCTCTTTAAATCCTCATTTCAGTATTGCTGGGTGAGATCTTGTTGGTTGTTTCCATGGATATATGACCCTCCCAATTGTGGGTGATAATTTTTAATTAGATGGTTTCCGTGAAGATATGTCTCCATCCATTCAAAATGGGATTGCTTACTGGAGCCCTTTAAGAGGGAACCATTTTGGAAAAAGCTTAGTGTAGATAGAGCCCACACATCCAGTGATCATTGGAAGTGCAGAAGAAAAATGCCTCCAGGGGAAGCCTTTTGAAATGAGAAGAGAGAGCTAGCAGAAGTCACCATGTGCTTTTCCAGCTGACAGACATGTTCTGGACCCATCAGCCTTTCTTGAATCAAGGTATCCTTCCCTGGATGCCTTAGTTTGGACATTTTCATGGCCTTAAAACTGTAAACTTGCATCTTATTATTAATTCTGTTTTTAAAAGCCATACCATTTCTGGTATATTGTATTCCAGCAGCTTTTAAAACTAAAACACCAGTGAAAGCAGATTCTACTGCTTTCAAGTTGCATTTTTTTTCTTGATTTGGCACTTGCCCTGTTATTGAAATTCTTTGAACTATTTTCTGGAGCTCTGAAAAGATGCTTTTGCCAGTTCTCATTGGTTGTCAAAGCTTCTGTGAGGGGATGGAACCTGAAGCATAGTACCCTGCCAACTTGATTGGGGCAAGGCCTATGAAATGCAATTTGACTACAGGTGATTCAGAAGATTTCCCCCTCAGCCAGTGGACTACCCAAAGATACAGACCCTGTCTTATTCATCTCATTTCTTCCCTCCCCCCCCAGTTTATCTGTAGCTCATAGCAATGAGGAATCAAGAAATAGTTGTTGAATTGAACACAATCTGTGATCAGGGACGAGACTATAGTATAAGCAGAAAGCATGGGGAGCATGAAGGAGGGAGTCCTCTGAAATGGGTCCTGGACAGCATCTCTGATGTGGAGGAAGCTGCAATTAAAGGTAAATTAACATTCCAGTAGAAACAGAATGGAAGATCTGGGGAAGAAAGAGCAGCCTGAGTGTGGTGGTTTGGAATTATGTGCCCCAGAAAAATATGGTCTTAATCTATCCATTCCTGTGGGTGAACTCATTGTTAACAGGACTTTTTAAAAGATATTATTTTTAGTGAAGGGGTGACCAACTGAATCAGTTTGGGCTTTAATTCAGATTTCTGGAGTCCTTTATAAGCAAAATGAAATTCAGATATAGAAGGGGAAAAGCCAAGGGAAGCAAGAACTTGAAATCAACAGAACCCAGAAGAGAAAGGAGAAGATGCCACCATATGCATTACCAGGTGACAGAAAAGCCAAGGACCAAGGCTTGTTGGCATTCAACCCCAGAACACTACAGTCTTCTGTGAAAAAGCACGGACTTGCTGACCCTTCAATTTTGAACTTCTCCTAGCCTCTAAACCATGAGTCAATAAGTTCCTATTGTTTTTTTAAGCCAGCCTATTGTATGGTATTTGTTTTAGCACTAGGGAAAGTAAGACAATGAGTAGAGGTATTTGTATTAGTCAGGGTTCTGTAGAGAAACAGAACAGGAAATATCTATAAATCTGAGATTTACAAGGGTGTCTCATGCAACTGTGGGAATGGAAGAGTCCAAAATCCATAGGGCAGGCTGTGAAGCTGGCAGACCCAATGAACGGTCTGGACAAACTCCACAGGAGAGGCTCGCCGGCCTAACAAGCAGTGAAAAAGTCTCTCTTTTCCGGTAATAGCCTCCAAACTGATTGGATTATCTCATTTGTGGGAGACGTGCCCTTAGTTGATTGCAGATGTAATCAGTCACAGCTGCAATCAACTGACTGATATTTAATAAACCAGCCTTCTGATTTATCAACCAGCCACAAAATATCCTTGTAGCAACAGTCAGGCCAGTGCTTGCCTTATCAGACAACTGGGCATTACCTAACCAAGCTGACACCAGAATTTAACCATCACAGCATTGTTTTAGTTTGTTACAACGCCAAAATGCAATATACTAGAAATGGAATGGCTTTTAAAAATGGAATATATTAAGTTGCAAGTTTATAGCTTTAAGGCCATGAAGATTTACAAATTAAGGCACCAACACGACGTTATCTTCATTCAAGATAGGCTGATGCTGTCCAGAACCCATCTGTCAGCTGGGAAGGCACCTGGCTTGGTCTGCCGGGATCTTTGGTTTCTGTCCACCTCTCTCAGCTGGGAGGGCACATGGTGAGGTCTGCTAGCTTTCTTTCCTCATTTCATAAGGCTTCCCCAGGGGCATTTTCCTTCTGCATCTCCAAAGATACTCTGGTTGTTTGGGCTCTGATGGCTCTAAAAAGCCTTTTCCAAAATGATTCTCTCTTAAAGGGCTCCAGTAAGCAATCCCACCTTTAATGGGTGGAGACACCTCTCCATGGAAACCATTTAATCAAAAGTTACCACCCACAATTGGATGGGTCACATCTCCATGGAAACAATAAAAAAGATCCCACCCAGCAATACTGAACAAAAATTAAAGAGCGTGGCTTTTCTGGGGTACATGACAATTTCAAACTGGCACAGGGAGGGGAGTGCCAGGAGTGGTGTCAGAAATGCAAATCAGGGTCATTTTACAAAAGGTCTTAAACAATAGTCTTCAGGGGATGTGGAACCAGTGAGGACCCCAAATCCAGGTAGGAGAACCTCAAGCTTACATTTTAGAATAATCTTTCTGGCAATGGTGTGGATGGTAAACTGGAGGGAGACACAGCTGAAGAGCTGCTGGAGGGGTGTTAATAATCCAAGTGAGATCTGATTTCATAGTAGATAATTATAATCATTTCCAAGGATATAAAGGCAAATATAAAATGTCCAGCCCATTATAAGTGATTAATAAATGCTAATTTCTTCTCCTTCAGCTCTGCACCATTCTTCACACTGTTCTTGGACAGGCTATGCCCTTCCTCCTTTTCTCAGCCTGCTGAGACCACCCTCCTCCTTCAAGGCCTGTCACTTCCTAAATGAAAACTCAAAGAATAAAGCCAAGAGATAGAGGTGATAGGGATAGATAGAGACAGAGCTAGAGAGATAAGAGTGTAGAACTAGGAACTCTGAGCTCCTGACTCCAGCCAAGGCCTGGAGCCTGGACTTTTTGGTTATTTCCTCTAAGCAGTTTGCTGGATTTTTTTTAAAAAACCTTTTATTCTAGTTACATTTATACAACTCAAATGTTCCCATTTTCACCATTTTCAAGTGTACAACTCAGTGGTATTAATTCCATTCACAGTATTGTGCTACCGTCACAACATTCATTCCTCACGCGTTTTTATCACCTCATTCATCTAAAATATTGCAGTGCTGAACTCGATGTTCAATCTGGGGCAAGATAAATATTTATGCTGGTCAGTCTGCAAAGGAAAGGACTTGGAATGCACTTCAGCAAAGCTGCCAACAGGCCAGCTCTCCTGTCCAGAAGAAGGCAGTACAGTGCCAGATTCCACAAACAAGCGACAAGTCAATATGTACACATCCGTAGACTACATTTTCTAGATGGAGTAGCCTCCTGGTTCCAGACTTTGCTGGAGTCTTCTTGAGGCCTCTGGCCATAAATGCTGCCCATCATTGGGATATCCTCTGCTGGCTCTTTGGTGCTACCCATGTCTTAAGACGTTAATTTGGTTTACCGCAGTTTGAGTTTTCTCCTTTCTCCTTGGTTCAGGACTCTTGCACGTGCCTCTTGGGAAATATCCTAGCTCCAGACTGGACTCAGCCCTGTGGCCTTCATTTATTAGAAACTTACCAAAAGTTTTTTTTTTTTGCCTGGACTCTATCATTTGTTTCATTTAATCTTCAAACAGCCCTGCATATTCCCACTGACAGATGAGGAAATTGAGGCTCAGAGAGATTAAGTAGTGTGCCCAAGGTTTGACAGCTAGCAATTGGTAAAGCTATTGCCACACTCCAGAGCTGCCAACTCCACAGCCCATGCACTTAGCCACTCTGCTATACTTCCTCCCTGCGATTTCAATCCCGGGCAGCACCCCTGGGCTTCCTTGGCTTGTGGGGCAGTACTCAGACCATGATAAGCCAATGCCATAGTGGTTGGTTAGTGCAGTGACTGATTATCCCACTGGCACAGCCCCTGTCGATACATCACCCATATCCCCTGGGTATGGCTCTCCTTAGGCTCACTGAGGACAGCTGCCAACTCTGCCCCAGGCTGTCTTGGGCCAGAGTTGCTGCTTGGCCTGTGTCCCAGGTAGATCATGAGCAGCTCCCAGCCATTCTGTAGATAAATACCCACAGGTTTCCTCACTTCGCAGGGCACTGCTTTACACAGTCTCCCAGAGGTCCACAGAGACCTGGCCTCCCACTAGCCCGGGCCTCAATCTGCTCAATTAACACACCCTGTCAGGGCTTCTGTCCCTTCCCCTTTGCACCTCCCCACTCCCTCACTGGCATTCTGGGGTCACAGCCTAATAAACACCTGCCCTTGAATCCATGTCTAGGATCAGCTTCTGGGGAACATCTAACCAGTCGGCGCCTTCACATCCTTGACAGTCTTTTCAGGCCATGTCAAGGCTCCACCCCTGGGTGATTCAGGGCTGGCCAATCAGAACACACAATCCCCTTGGCCTTCGTGATTGGGTCAGAGATGGTCATGTGACCCAATCGGAGCCAATGAGGATCCTGAGACTTTTCTGGGTTGTTGCCTGGAAAGACAGGTGTCCTCCCACGGCTGGCATCCCATGTGCCACCATGAGGGTGTTTTCTTATAAGCATTTTCTAAAGTTGGCCATACCATTCTTGCTCCTTGGTTTCTGGCTTATTTTTTTTTCACCAAATATCCCACTTGTTAGTTCACAATGTTGTATGCCTCACAAGGTTGTTCCTTTTTGTAACAGCACAACCTTCATTCATAAGTATATACCATCGTTTGCCAATCTACTTCTCCATCAGTGCATCCTTCAGCCACCTGCATTCATTGGGCATCATGTATAGGACCCAAAGTCCACAGTCCATCAACATTCTCAATTTTAGATAATTTCATTGTTCCCAAGAGAAAGAAAACCAATAAACACATCCTTGCCAAATAGGAAATCTAAACCTCCTCTTAGCTCTTGTCCCTGCCCCCATTATTTATCTCTGCTGTTGCTGTGGTAGTGCTGATGGTTTCCTTTTGAACATACTCACAGCACTGTAACCTACTTTTAAATTGCATCAGAAAGATAGACTTGTGGATGGACAGAAGAATAGAAAGATGGATAGATATGTGGTAAAGAAAATATAATAAAATGTTAATGTATGCCAAGGCACTTCAATGGGGAAGGAATAGTCTTTTCAACAAATTGTGCTGGGACAAACTAATGATGTCTGACCCACAGTGAGATACCAGTTCACACCCACTAGGATGGCTATTATGAAAAAGAAAGAAAACAACAAATGTTGACAAGGATATGGAGAAATCAGTACCCTTACACACTGCTTACAATCACTTTGGAAAACAGTCTGGCTGTTCCTTAAATGATTAAACATGGAGTGACTATATGACCCAGCAATTTCACTCCTAGGTATATATCCAAGAGAAATGAAGACATAAGACTATGCAAAAACTTGAACACGAATGTTCATATCAGCATTATTCATAATGGCCAAAATGTAGAAACAACCCAAATACCCATCGACTGATAAGGGAAGAATGAAATGTGAATATCCATATAATGGAATATTTGGTAATAAAATGAAATGAAGCACTGATCCATGCTACAACATAGATGAACCTTAAAAACATTATGTTCATTGCAAAGCAGCCAGTCACTAAAGTCTACAGTGTCTGATTCCACTTATATTAAATGTCCAGAATAGGCAAATCTGTAGAGACAGAAAGGAGAATACTGGCTGCCTAGGAATAATGGGGTAATGAAAATGTCCTAAAATTGAGCGTGGTAAATGTTGCACAAATCTGTGAGTATACTAAAGCCACTGAATTGTACATCTTAAATGGATCAATCATACACCATGTGAATTGTAGCTCAATAGAGCATTAATGTAAGAATGTTAATCAAAAATACAACACCAAAAGCATGATCCATGACAGGAGAAATTAATGAATTAGGCTTCATCAAAATTTAAGTTTTCTGCGCTTTAAAATGTACTGTTAAGAGAAATAGAAGACAAACCACAGATTATGAGAAAATATTTGTGAGAATTTATCTGATAAAGGACTCATATCCAGAATACGTAAACTCTCAAAACTCAATAACAAGGAAAAAAACTCAATTTTCCAAAATGGGCAAAAGATGAACAGACATTTCACCAAAAATATATAGTAAATAAACACATGAAAAGATGGTCAATATCATTAGTCTTAGGGAAATGCAAATTAAAATCACACCTGAGATACCACTATTACAATGGCTAAAATAAAATGTAAAAAATTCTAACAATACCAAACAATGGATGAACATGGGAACAGCCAGAATTCTCATACATTTCTGGGGGGAACAAAATGGTACAGACTTTTGGAAGACAGTTGGTCAGTTTCTTATAAAGTAGAACATATATTTTACCATCCAACTCAGTTTCCCACTCCCAGGTATTAACTCTAGAGAAGTGAAAACTTATATTCACACCAAAATCTGTCTGCAAATGTTTATTATGACTTCACAGTCATACATAAAAAGGGGAACAACCAGATGTCCTTCAGCTGCTGAATGGATAAACAAACTGTGGTCATCCATAGGGTGGAAAGCTACTCAGCCCCAGTGGCCCCCTCATAGCTGGAATGCATGAGAGCCCTGGAGTTTCACTCTAGGCTCTGTGTGAGGGGAGGGTTCCCCCCCATCATGACGGGGATTAACTTTCTTACCAGCCTTATTGTTGGGTGCTCAGGGTCAGGCTCAATTTAGTTTAGAAAAGTAAAACCCCAAAATGTTTCCTGCATCCAAGAGAATTGTGGTGGATGAAAAATGTATCCCTTTTTTTATTAATATATTGGAGTTCCAGGTAATTTCAGCTTATAAAAGTATCCATGAATAAGCAAATGTTCTGCCCGTTTGCTAACCTCTCATATCCAGACTTATTTCTGAGTTTTACCTGTTCAGTATCCTGGAGCTCAAGATAAAGCCCCACTATCTTCTTTGCTGGCCTCATTTCCTGATCAGTGCTCCCTGGAGAAGCAATGTCTTCCATGCCTTTGCACAGAACTTATCCTCTCCTGGATCCCAGTGAACTCCTATTCATCTGTCATTATCCTCCTTAAACTGCACCTCATCCATCTGTGAAGTCTTCCCCAGATCCTTTCTCATTATGACTGTCAGTGATTCCTTCCTCTGCATTTCCACAGATCTGTGCGTGTCCAAGCAGAGTCAAGCTGGCTTTTTCTCTGGATGTTAAAAAACAATATAGTAATGTATTGTTCCAAATAAAATAAAATCTGATGCAAGTCCTCAAGCATCAGAATGCAATGAATTACTCTTCATAGTTGCTCGAGTTTCCCCCTGCCTCCAGGGTGCTTCAGAGGGCAGCAGGGGAGGGGGTGTCATATGCAGCCCAGGTCTTATGGTCTCCAGTCTGGAAAAGGCCCCACTGACCGACTATTGTCCAATTCTGCCTGGTCCCTGGAAGATGGGTGTCACTGCCTCTTGTGTTGGGGGTCTCATGCTCTGTGGTGCAGCTTTTGGGACAGCAGGGTACCAGCACACAACTCCGAAACGCCCCCACCCCCACTTTCCAGTTTGGGGAACTCATGACTTCTTGAGGCCCCCCAGCTTATGCCCATTTCTTCCATGCACCATCCCCACTCCTTCCCACGCTGGAAGGGGAGTTGGATAAAGATAGGGAAGGGAATAAGGGAGGTTGAAACCAGATGTTTTCTTACTAACTCACCCTATTTCATTTCTGTTAGCACTGATCTCACCATGTTGCAATGTTGAATTACCCCATCTCTGTCTTTCTCTAAACTATGAATCCTTCGAGGTCAAGGACTGTCTCTCTGATCTTGGATGCTAAAAGGTCAAGCGTGGGCTCTCTGGTTGTGTGACCAGGGGCAAGTTTACGTCTCTGAGTTGCAGCTCCTTTTTCTCTAAAATAGGGACAGCAACAATACCAATTTCAGAGCATTATGGTTGGGATGACAAAAGGTCATGCACATTAATCACATAATACAGAGCCTGACGTGCAATAAGCTTTCAATAAGTATTAGTTGCTGGCATTGCTTTTAACTGCCATAACTGTCACTTGGAGTGGATGTTTGCTTGCCTGCCAACAATCATTCCCAGCTCTCTTTGTCTACTATAAAGACTGAGTGCAACAAGCAGTGCGGACAACCAAAGCAATAGGCTGAGTCCCCAGTCATGGGGTTTATTCATATGAAACTTAACCCTGCAAAGGATAGGCTAAGCCTACTTAAAATTAGGCTTAAGAGTCACCCCCAAGAGAACCTCTTTTGTTGCTCAGATGTGGCCTCTCTCTCCAGCCAACACAGCAAGCAAACTCACTGCCTCCCCCTCTCTACGTGGGACATGAATCCCAGGGGTGTGGACCTTTCTGGCAACATGGGACAAAAATCCCAGAATGAGCTGGGACTCAGCATCAAGGGATTGCGAAATCTTCTCAGCCAAAAGAGGGAAGAGTGAAATGAGACAAAATAAAGTGTCAATGGCTGAGAGATTCCAAACGGAGTTGAGAGGTTATCCTGGAGGTTATTCTTACACATTAGATAGATATCACCTTGTTAGTCAAGATGTAGCAGAGAGGCTGGAGGGAACTGCCTGAAAATGTAGAGCTGTGTTCCAGTAGCCATGTTTCTTGAGAATGATTGAGTAATGATACAGCTGTCACAATGTGACTGTGTGATTGTGAAAACCTTGTGTCTGATGCTCCTTTTATCTATCTTATCAACAGCCAAGTAAAGCATACAGCATAAAAATAAATAATAGGGGGAACAAATGTTAAAATAAATTTAGTAGATTGAAATCCTAGTGATCAATGAAAGGGAGGGGTAAGGGGTATGGTATGTATGAGTTTTTTTCTGTTTTCTTTTTATTTCTTTTTCTGAATAGATGCAAATGTTCTAAGAAATGATCACGATGATGAATATGTAACTATGTGATGATATTGTGAATTACTGATTATATATGTAGAATGGAATGATCACATGTTAAGAATGCTTGTGTTTGTTATATATTTTTAAAAATTAATAAAAAAGAAAAAACAATTAGGCCTAAGAGTCACCCCTAAGAGAACCTCTTTTGTGGCTCAGATGTGGCCTCTCTCTCTCAGCCAACACGACAAGCAAACTCACCGCCTCCCCCTCTGTATGTGAGACATGACTCCCAGGGGTGTGGACCTTCCTGACAATGTGGGACAGAAATCCCAGAATGAGCTGGGACTCAGCATCAAGGGATTGAGAAAACGTTCTTGACCAAAAGGGGGAAGAGTGAAATGAGACAAAATGAAGTGTTAGTGGCTGAGAGATTCCAAACAGTGTTGAGAGGTTATTCTGGGGGTTATTCTTATGCATTAAATAGATATCACCTTGTTAGTTAAGGCGCAATGGAGAGGCTGGAGGGAAGTGCCTGAAACTGTAGAGCTGTGTTCCAGTAGCCATGTTTCTTGAAGACGATTGTATAATGTTACAGCTTTTGCAATGTGACTGTGTGATTGTGAAAGCCTTGCCTCTGATGCTCCTTTTATCTACCTTTTCAACAGACGAGTAAAGCACACGGATTAAAAATAAATAATAAGGGGAGCAAATGTTAAAATAAATTTAGTGGATTGTAAAAAAAAAGACTGAGTGCAAGCTACTCACTTTCCCAAATTCTCTTGCAACTGGAACATGGGCATGTGACCCAATCTTGGGCATTAGAACTTGAAGGGACGTGCACACTAGGCTCCTGGGAAAGATTTCCCTCCTGATAAAAAAAAAAAGAGAGAGAGAAATAGAAAGAGACTTTGGACATTGTTGTGGAGGGAGGTGATGACTGGAGCTGTGGCAGCCACATCGTGACCATGAAGGCAGAGCTAAGCGTGAAAGTCAAAATGCTGAAGATGTCAAAACAGAAAGATGGAGGGGTCAAGGGCGTTTATGACATTGTTGAGGTAGTGTTCTAACCTTGAAATCTCCTACCTTGAATATTTGTTAAACTAGATCTGAAATATTCTTATTAGGAAGACCACTTTCAGTTGGGCACTCTAGTTATTATCAGCTCAACATATCTCATTGAAATGTCTTATTATAGAAATTCACACTCAGTAACTGTTAAAACTCCAGGTAACTAGCCTTCCTATGAGCTTCCTTCCTCCCCTGTCCCCTACCTCCAACTCCCCAGCTTCCAGCCTTCCTCCTCAGATAAATTTGGGTCACATTGGTACAAGAGCTGGCTGCTAATTGAGGTCATAGACAGAGTCACTTCTTGGTTCACTGGTCCATACCTTGGCTTCATGACCAGTTCTGAAGTTTGTCCTTAGGAAAGATGGTGAACACAGGAAAAAAGAACGTGCAAAAGGGAGAAAAAGGAGGCAGGGAGTGAGAAACCATTCATGAGTGAATAATCCAAAAGTCCCTGTACTTTATTTGTGCTCAGTTCTATCTCATAGACTTGTTCATTTACCTGGGTCATCCCACATTCTAAATTGTAATATTAGCTCCAATCTGCAATCAGTTGGTAGAGAAAACATTACAAATCATATAATGTGGCTCCATCAATGTTTCTAACTTAGTTTTGGTACATTAGTTATTCTCTTATATTGGAGGCTGTCTCTGTGCTGCTGAGAAAAGAGGGAGGGAGGGTACTGTGCTTCTCATTTCTGGTTAATTTTGTGGCTAGAAAGAATTTCGTGGGAAAGACAAATGCACAACATATTTTTACCACAATGACTACCGGTCCCATGGTGCTGCAGGATGTTACAGGAATAGCTGGTGTGCACCGTGTTTTATGTGACACCTGACACTTCTGGGTTTGGTGGTTCCATGGCAGGTCAAAAACAAGCTAAAAAGTGAGAGATGGTGGGATAATACATTGTAAGTGTATGATTTGTCTCCTGTAACCAAGAAATAGAATTTCTTTGCCCCATGGCTTTCTCGAACTGCCTCTCCCTCTGGGTCACTGTAACTCTGTCAAGAGGGGTCTGTGAGCCAAGTGATCAGAGCCCACTGCCCACCCTCTGATTTGTCTCTTCCATTCTTCTCTCCCCCTCAAAGTCAAAATTCTTAAAGCAGGAGTCACTATCTTTCTCCAAGCTCTTCCTCCTACTTATCAGTCTCAGTTTAACAGTGTCATCATCCAATCAGGCAAGCTGGAAATGATGTTGTCACCTTTGACTTCTCTCTGTCTGTCTGTCTTTCTCTGCCTCTTCTTTCTCATTTTCTTCCATGAGTGATAGCCATGAACCGTGACGTGCTGTCCATTCCCTTCTTGTTTTCATTCTCAGATCTCTCCTACTCCCACCTCCCCACTGCTTCTGTCTGGGGCCAGGCCTGAACTGTCTCTCACTTGTACAAAAGTCATCTCCTCCCAACTGTTTTCCTTTCCCTTTTGTTACTTGCGGCAGCCACTGTAAATAGCCTATGATTTTCCATGGCAGCCCTTCTTCCCTCCCACTCCATTCAGGCTGCAATGACTGCCGCCTAGAGAATGAATCTTGGCTTGGCCTAAACTAGTAGTGGCCAATCCATTCCCTTTTGCTAGGTTCTCACTTTCCCAGGCTCCTTTGCAGCGAGACGCGACTATGTGACTAGTTCTGGACATAAGACGTGAGGGCAAGTCTGTAAAGAGGCCCAGGAGGAGATAAACCTTTTGCCGATCCCTTCTTCCCAATACCCAGTACTATCATAATCTACCCTGGCATTTAACACTTCTGCAATCTGCTCCCCCCTCTGCAACTTACCCTTCTTCCAAAATTATTCAATTCTCATCACCTACCTTATATTGGAGTTTGGGGCAGGAAGACTCCATGGCAGCCAGTCTCCATGGATGGCCCCAAATGGATCCTGTTTTGCAAGACGCACATTCTTGAGCAGCCCCTCCCACACTGAACCTGCATTGCTCCTGTGGCATATTTTAATGAATAGAATGCAAAGCAAATTATGCCATGCCAACCTGGGCCATGCCAACCTGGGCCTGTAGAATTCTGTTTCTACATTCTTAGGAGTTCTGAGTCACCATATGGAAAAGGATGTACAGTACATCAAGTCTTGACCATTGCTGCATTCCACTTTGAAGTCACCTGCATCAGGTGGTAACGACAGATCTCAGAGTCATCTTGTTAGATGCAATTAGTTTAGAAAAGTAAAACCCCAAAATGTTTCCTGCATCCAAGAGAATTGTGGTGGACAATTCCAGCTGCCATGAGACCACCATGCTGTGAGGAAGTATAAGGTAACCACAAGGAAGGGGTCTGAGGATTTCAGCCAACTGAGATGACCAAGGCTCCAAAAGCTGTGACATAATTTGAGCTGTTCCAACCTGCCCCCACCCATTTGAGTTCCCAGAGCTTATGTCAGACTGAGTGGAGACAAGCAGTGTAAGTTCGGATGACAAAGTAACTGAAAATCACTTCTAGTCCAACTCAACTATTCCATTTCTGCAAATGATTGCCACTTTTTAGCATCACACTTCTGCTTATACTGCCCTCTCCATCTAGATCAGCTTTCCTTCTCGTCAAATTTATCCCAGATCACTTATCCTGAAGGCTACCTCTTCTATCAAACCTTCTCCATTATGTCAACTCTGAATACTTTATTTTGACTTTAACCAGCGTTGGAGCAGGTATGTGGTTTTGCCCTCTCTGCCTTTACCCTCTCTTTCTCCTGCTAATAGCACACTGATTTTGTTTTGATGAGTTATCCCTCCCTCCTTTGGATAGTTTTGGTGGAACTGTCAGTGAAGTTATCCACTCACTTCTGACCATGGGGCCAATCAGCTGCTCTCTCCCTCCAACACAAATCCTGAAATGGGTGACAGAAGAACTGAAAAAGGATGCCAGTCTGCCCAGCTCGCTCTTAGCTCCCGCTGGTGTGGTCTCACAAGCTGCCCTGATCCATGTTCATTCCCAGATCTGATTCTTCAGCTTTTCCTATGAACTGCCCTGGAGCAGCAGCAGTCACGTTCACTGATTATTCCATTTGCTCCCTTACGCTTCCCAGTCCCCTGGCAGGGAGGGGAGACCCCATGATGAGTTCTGACTGATGAAATGAGTGGCAGTGACATGTCACTTTCAGGCTGAGGCAGTAAAAATCCCCGGTGCAAACCTCTGTTCTCTTCCTTCTGCCATGGTCACCGAGAAGCCTTTGTGTTTTAGATGGTGCACCTGCAAGATGGCAGAGCCTCTGTTTGTCTGAGTCCACGACTGACTGTGTAGAGCAGAACTTGCCACTCACCTACATGGCACAGGTAGCATAACCTAGAAATAAAGATTTGGGGGATGTTTGTTATGGCAACATCACTCAGCCTATTCTGAGTAATATGTATCCAGTATCTTTCCAGTTTACACATTTTTTTTTTGCTTGTTACCCAGAGTTTGTTTCTTGTACCTCAAACAGCTTAACAGATAAACTCTAATAGTACTTCACAGTTTCTTCCTTGGTTATACTTCCTTTATCTTTTTTTTTAATCAGCTGACAGAATCTGATTCTAGGGACTACTTATGATTGATCTTTGCATCGTACGTAGTGCCTACCATACTGCCTTGCACTTATAAGTCTCCTGATAAATATTTGTTGGGTAAATGCAGAAATGGAATGAAAATGAAAATTTAGTGAGTCAATTAGATGCTTTCTTTCCAACTGTGATTTCCAAATCCATTTTCAAGTGAGTTTTAACTAAAAGAGATTTTAAAACATGATTGTACCTTTATTTATTTTTTGCATGCTGTATGGTGGGGGTCACATTTCATTCTTTTCCATGTGAATATCATGTTATTGCAGCACCATTTGTTGAATTTTTGTTTGTTTGTTTTGGGAAGTGCGTGGGTTGGGAATCAAACCCAGGACTCCTGCACCACAGGTGAAAATTTTACCACTGAACTACTCTTGCACCCCCAGTACCTTTATTTTTATGACGATGGTGGTATGTGTGTAGTTTGTGTGTGTGCTGGTATGAAACTCTTCTGAACCTCAGAAAAGCCATATTTTTTTAATCCAATCTCGTGGGAAGCCCCATTGCTGTGTGGGACCTTTTGGTTAGGTTGTTTCCAAGGAGATGTGACCCACCCATTCAAGGTAGGTCTTAATCAGCTTACTGGAGTCCTTTAAAAAGGGAAGCATTTTGGAGAAAACCAAGGCACAGAAGTTTGGAGATGCTAAGCTAAATCCAGAGTTTGCTGCAGAGAAGCTAAATGAGGATTCAGAGATACTAAGAGAGAAAGCCACTGGAATCAAAAGCTGAAAGCTATGAACTGGGAGCAAGTACCAGCAGACGCCAGCCACGTGCCTTCCCAGATAACAGAGGTGTTCCAGATGCCAGTGGCCTTTCTTCCTAATCAAGGTATCTTTCTCTGGATGCCTTAATCAGGACATTTTCACAGCCTTAGAACTTTAACTATGTAACCTCATAAATCCCCTTTGTAAAAGTCAATCCATTTCTGGTATAACGCATTCCAGCATCATTAGCAAACCAAAACAGTGTGCTTTCAATCATATTATAATAGGTAGTTGTAACTTCAAAATAGTTTTATATAATGCCAAAAAGTAAAATACTGTTAAAACATCATTGCAATAATATTCAATGATCTCTTCATTTATTTTGTTTTTCCATTTTTTCACTTCTGCCTCTTTAAAGTTCATAATAAAGTCACAACTGTAAAATGTATGCACTTAAAAACACAAAAGATACATTTTAATGACAAAAATATGCAATGATCATGAATATCTACTTTACATTTTGCAAAGGTCAAAAAAATGAAAGGCAATACAAAACAGTCTATCTTCAAATGAATCCTTAACAAAAACTCCCACCTAAATAGTAAAATCATAATTTAGGAATATACATCTTTGGGGTGCATGGGTGGTTCAGTGGTAGAATGCTCAGGAGATCCAGTTCAATTCCTGGACCATGCACCCCCCCACCAAAAAAAAGAAGACTATACATCTTTACATATCTGAACACTATCTGCCACAAAATGGTGGGAGTCGGGGATACTAAGATGATACTCTCTGCAGGTTTTCTAGATAAAAATATGTTGGCACCAGGAATCCAGGATTAAATTTTTGTTGTTGTTGTTGTTACATAGTGTTCTAGTTTGCTAGCTGCCAGAATGCAACACACCAGAGATGGATTGGCTTTTAATAAAAGGGGATTTATTTTGTTAGTTCTTCAGAGGAAAGGCAGCTAACTTTCAACTGAGGTTCTTTCTTATGTGAGAAGACACAGGGTGATCTCTGCTGGCCTTCTTTCCAGGCCTCTGGGTTCCAGCAACTTTCCCTGGGGTGATTTCCTTCTGCATCTCCAAGGGTTGAGCTGTGAGTGCTGAGATGAGGTACGCTGAGCTGCTTCGGCTGTGCTACGTTGAGCTCTCTCATTTAAGCACCGGCCAATTAACTCGAACGTCATTCATTGCAGCAGGCACGCCTCCTAGCCGACTGCAGATGTAATCAGCAACAGATGAGGTTCACGTACCATTGGCTCATGCCCACAGCAACAGAACTAGGTGCCTTCACCTGGCCAAGTTGACAACTGAATCTGACTACCACACATGGGCTACATGTGTGGTAACAAACCCAAGACTCTGGCATGGCAGGCAAGGACTCTGCCACCGAGCCACTGTTGCCTGCCCACTATTAAACTTTTAAACACACATTTAAATAAAAATATAATGAACATTTCTAACATTTGAGAACTGGGTGAAACAAACTAAGTTACATTTTCTTTTCTCGATAGAAATGAGATGGGGCATTTCTTAACAATAACACCTTAATAATCATCTAAAAAATATTTGTGGAGATCCCCCACCCCAATCCCCTACCCCAGTCATGGGTACAAAACAAATAGCTTCACAAAATTATCTTTCACATTATCAAAATATGCTCATTTACTTGGTACAAATAATGCTTAGAATACTTCTAATCCTTGTTTTCAGATGTGTGGAATTACTAGAGCTAAGATTTTTGAAACCAACCTTATATTACCAATATTTCAATATCTGTAAAGAGATAATAATCTTTTCACTATTGATTGACTAGGTTTCCATAAGTAAAGCTTATCTACTATTATAATAGTGATGATGGTGTAATAAGTGGTACTCTGAAATTGAAAAAAAAATGCATTCCATGTAACATTAAGTAATAAATATGTTACAATGTATACTTTCTTGACAAGGGCTGACTGTTTTCAGAGCCTACTGGGAAAATGAACCAAATAACCATTATAAGTTTACCTGGAGAAGCCAAGGAAAAGGTAAGAAGAAGTTCAATGAGCACAACATAGGTCCCAGAGATTATACTATGGTTCTCAACAGGATTTTCAACACAGAAGGCATCCATGTACAATTTCCATGAATATTTCTTATATTTAAATGATGGATTCTAAAGCAGATATCAGCTAGCTCAGCTCTAACTTGTCAAAGATGAATATTCAGATGAAAAGAAGTTCCATTTGCTAAAGTGCATCTGCTGAATAAATTTACTCTGGCCCTGCTGCTAAAAGCTATGCAAGAGGTGGCAGTCACTCATGCTCATTCATTCGTGATCTGGCTATAAAAAGAGTAACATGGAACGATAGATTTTTTTTTTTTACTAAGTACTTTATACAGTGGACTATAGGAAAAACAATCCCAAATATACCATCTTTTAAAACTCCAGAGAGTAAGATAACCTCATTATTTATAAATACTGAAAGCGTTAATGATCCTAGATTTTAAGAGTTGTATCAAGCATAGACTTTTAGTTTAAAATTCACTCAATGTGCTTTTAAGATCTCTATGAGAGAAGTATTTATTTTCCCTATATATTTTGGCAATCGATTCAAAAGCAAAAGTAGTACAGTTGTTGAATTCCATGAAACTTTTTTTTTCTTTAAAGCCAAATGAGTAAGTATCTCTATTGTTATCACACTCTGTCATGGTCAGGTTCATGTGTCAACTTGGCCAGGTGGCGGTATCTGTTTGTCTGGTTGAGCAGGTGCTGGCCTGCCTGTTGCTATGTGAACATTTCATAGTATTAAATCATGATCACGTTGGCTGTGTCCACAGCTGATTCCATTTGTAATTAGCCAAGGGGAGTGTCTTCTGCAATGAGTGATGCTTAGTCTAATCACTCATTAGACTTTTTAGACAATCACGGAAGCCTTTTAAGGAGGATTCAGAAGAGACAGTCTCTCTTTCCTGCCTTGCCCGATGAGCCTCTCCTGTGGAGTTAATCCAGACCCTCCATTGGAATCATCAGCTTAACAGCCTGCCCTACGGATTTTGGACTCTCCGTTTCCACGGTTACGTGAGACACTTTTATAAATTTTATATTTACGAATATTTTATGTTGATACTGTTTCTCTAGAGAACCCTAAATAATGCACACTCACACATTGCCAGGAGTTTATCTACAGCAATTCAACATAGTGATTGCAACAAAGGCAAGGCAAATAGGTTTACAAAGCATTTGATTTCCTTATTAGATAAGAAAGTTTTCCTAACAGAAATTCAAACAACTGCAATTCAAACCAGATTATATATGCTTAACCATTATTTATCTTTACATAACATTAAATTTAACCCTCACCACTACAAATCTATTAGGAATCAGAAAAGGATGTACAGTACATCAAGTCTTGACCATTGCTGCGTTCCACTTTGAAGTCACCTGCATCAGGTGGTAATGACAGATCTCAGAGTCATCTTGTTAGATGTCTATAAAGCTTCCAGGTGTCACCAATGCTGCCAGTCCATAGAACATGCTTGGAAGAGCTAGTACAGGTAACTCTTTATGTGATAAGAATAGCCACTGCAATTCAAGAATGCTTGAAAGACCTAAGTGAAACCATGCAGAATTTTGGTTTTTGATTAGCTTGCCTTGTACTCATTCTTTCTTCAGTTTTCTTTAAGTTGGTCAGGAAATCACTATTATCTTGCATCTTATCTGGAAATCATTTCTTTCGTAACATCCCTATCTTTTTAAAACATAGTCAAGAATACAGAAGCAGGCAAAACAGGAAGTCTGAAAAGCTAAAATAGGTGTATTCTGCACCTAAATTCTATATGCTAAAACTTGTACACTCTCTGATATTTAACTTTAGGTTTTTTTGTTGCTTTTTTTCCTAATAAAACAATTATAAGAAGAAATGATCAAAACACGGAACCCAGAACAAAAATGATGGCCTTTATACCTGTATAGCTTAATGTAAAACCTAGATATATCCCAGAATATATTAAGCAGATAATAAAAAAGTATTGGCAAAGTACCTTGAAGCATGGGAGAAAAAATATGGAACTATTAAACTTTACCGTCAGGGAAACCCCTGATACTATGTCAGACATTAGGGACACTCAAATCAATAAGCCAATTGATTGGCCTTGAGGCTTGCTCTTGTAAAGCTTATGTATGTAATGGAAAAGCTTAGCCTACCTATAGGTATGCCTAAGAGTTACTTCTGGAGGACCTCTTTTGTTGCTCATATGTGGCCTCACTCTCTCTCTAAGCTGAACTCTGCAAGTGAAATCATTGCCCTCCCCCGTACATGGAACATGACATCCGGGGGTGAAAGTCTCCCTGGCAGCGTGGGAGATGACTCTCAGGGATGAGTCTGACCCTGGCACTGTGGGATCAACAACGGCATCCTGACCAAAACGGGGAAAAGAAGTGTAAAAAAAAGTGGCTGAGAGTTCAAATAGAGAAGAGAGGTTACTCTGGAGATTGCTCTTATGCAAACTTCAGATAGACATCACTATCATAACTTGCCAACCCCCAACTAAGATCATTCCAGCCAATCCTAAAGAGCACTGGGGCAACATATAAGATTCTACAAAGGTTCCATGCACTAGGGTAACTTTCCAGAAACCTACAACCTCCAGATGGGTCCCTGGACCAGATAAATCCTAAAATGCAGAGGGCCCAGCCTCTCCAGAACATCAATTAGTTCCATCCCCCTATCCCATATTATCAACAGCCCCTTCCCAAATGAAAGTTAGAATGGGCATAGCCCAAATACCTCTAAAGAGTGGGAGAAATATCAAAGGTGACGGTGGAGTTATACAGAAAAAGTAGGGTTTAACAAACGAGTAGGATTGCTGAATCATTATATTGATATTTCTTTTAGTCTCCAGTGTCTTACAGCAGCTAGGAGTAAAAAAAAACCCAGAAACCTAAAATTGTGTAATTGTAACCCATAACAAACTCTGAAACCTGTTTCACAAATAATTGTGCTGTGGTTTGAAATTTATTGGTTTTGGGTATATATGTTATTTTTCACAAAAAAGAAAAAAAGTGATGATAAAAAATACATATTCCTTCTAGCCTCCAGTGTTCTGTAGCAGCTAGAAGGAAAAATCTGAGAGGATCATATGGTAGCCCATGATAAACTCTGAGATTTGTCCTATAACTACTTGTTGAAGAGCGCTTTGAAAACTACGGCTTTTTTCTTTCTTTGCTTTGTATATATGTTATTTCATACAACAAAAAAAGTTACAAAAAATAAGTTTAAAAAGAGAAGAGATTAGGACCATTGGTAGCCTGACAGAGGGCAGGAGATGAAAATATTATGAAAATCTGACTTTAGAATTGTAGTAATTCTGAGTAATCTTAGGGTATAATTTTCCATGTAAAGGAAAAAAGTCTTAGATGTAATAACTCTCCTCAAAGACATCCATTTGTACTCATGAAGAAAAAATAATTGCTTGTTTCAGGAAACAGGTAAACATGTATTTTAGAATTGTTAATACAGAAAATAGAAAAACATTATTTAAAACATTGGTGCTTAGGAATGAATAATCTAGTTATATGGAAAATTTGCTCATGTATAACTTAATTCTCAGATGATGCTGGATAAATATGGCTGTAACTGTACTCCAAACTCACATAATAGTATACCTAAAATCTTAATGGCTACATTAATTCTTAATTTCTGACTTAACTTCTTTTTTTATAATGTAATTTTATCGAGATATATTCACACACCAATCCATCCAAAGTATACAATCAATAGTTCACAGTATCATCACATAATTGTGCATTCATTTTCATGATCATTTTAGACATTTGCATTACTCCAGAAAAAGTAATAAAAAGAAAAAAGAAAACCCCAAATATCCCATACCCCTTACTCCTTCCTCTTATTGAACACTAATATTGTACTCTACCCAAATTAAAAATTTACCATAGAGGTAGGCTAAGACAGTGCAGTATTGTCACACATAGATACATATATCAGTGGACAGAATAAAACATCCAGAAGTAGATCCATACAAACATGGGCAATATAGTTATACAATCATTCTCAAAGACCAGGGCTACTGGATTACGGTTCAGCAACTTCAGGTATTTCCTTCTGGCTATTCTAAAACACTAGACACTAAAAAGAAGTATTTATATAATGAGTCAGTATTCACAGTCATTTGTTAAATCCTAATTTCTCAGTTATACTTCCTCCTTTTCATTTGAGCTTTCTCAATCTTCAGGGTTGTCTGGGCAATGACCATTTTAACTTTTTTGTGTGCTAGAAAGAGGTGTTAACCTTTGGAGTAGAGGAATTAAATTGGCTGATGGTCTTGGAGAGACTGGTCCCTTTAGGTTTCAGGGCTTATTTGTCATACAAACTTGAAGGCCTTAGTTTCTGAAAAAATAAAGTTACTAAGAAAAATTTTTATAGAAACTTAGAGCCCAGGGCACTCCCTGTGATTTTCGGTAATTTTGTTGGTTGGGGCTTGGCATACTGTGGCATTTTGCAATGTCTGACTAAAACTTGCATGCGTAACACCCAGAATGACCTCTCGACTCTATTTGAAATCTCTTGGACACCAAGACTTTATTTTGTTGGATTTCTTTCCCCCTTTTGGCCAAGAAGGCCTTCTCAATCCCATGACGCCATCACTATTCTCATCCCTGGGAATCATGTCCTATGTTGTCAGAGAGATTTACACCTCTGAGAGTCATATCCCACATATTGGGGAGAATAATGAGTTTAGTTGCAGAGTTGCTTTAAGGCCACATCTGAGCAACAACAGAGGCTCTATGGGGATGATTCTTAGGCATAAATTCATGAAACTTAGTTTTGCCATTGCAGAAATAAGTTTCATAAGGACAAGCCTCAAGATCAAGGGCTTGGCTTATTAAATTGGGAGTTGCTAATGCCTGAGAGAATATCAGGAATTCCCCAGCTGGGGAAATTTAATAGTTCCACATTTTTCCTTTTATTTAGGTCTTCCTTGATTTCTTTTAGCAATGTTTTATAGTTTTCTATATATAGGTCTTTTATGTCCTTGGTTAAATTTATTACTAGAAATTTATTCTTTTGGTTGCTATTGTAAATGGATTTTTTTTCTTGATTTCCTCCCCAGATTGCTCATTGCTGGTGTATAGAAACACAACTGATTTTTTGCATACTGATCTTGTATCCAGCCATTTTGCTGTGCTCATTTATTAGTTCTAATAGCTTTACTGAAGATTTTTTTGGGATTTTCTATATACAGGATCATGCCATTTGCAAACAATGAACATTTTACTTCTTCCTTTCCAATTTGGATGCTGTTTTAGTTGGCTAATGATGCCAGAATGCATTATACCTGAAATGGGCTGGCTTTTATAGAGGGGATTTATTTATTAAGTTACAAGTTTACAGTTCTAAGGCCGTAAAAATGTCCAAGCTAAGGCATCCAGTGAAAGATACAGTGACTCCAAAAGAGGCCAATGCCTGTCACATAGGAAGGCACATGGCTGGTGTCCGCTGGTCCTTTTTCCTAGTTCTGTTGCTTCCACTTCTGATTCCAGTGGCTTCCTTTCTAAGCATCTGTGGGCCTTCACTTAGTTCCTCTGGGGTAAAACCGAGGGTTTCATCTCTTACCTTATCATCTCATGGGAAGGCACATGTTAACATCTGCTTGGCTCTGCATCTCAAAATGTCCATGCCTAAGCATTTGCTCTCTTTGTCAGTACTCCAAGCATCAACAAATGTCTGTGCCATTGCTGGATCTGGTTCTTGTCTAGCTTCTCTTGGTTCTCTCAGTTCTTGGTATCTTCTGAGGCTTCTGCATTTCTAAACGTCTGTTTCTGCATCTGCATCTCAGATTTCTCCAAAATGTTCCCCCATTTAAAGGACTCTAGTAAACTAATCAAGAGCCACCTAGAATGGACAGAGTCCTATCTTCAGCTAATCAAAAGACCACACCCACAAATGGGGACAGTACATCTCCATGAAAATAATCTAATCAAAAGCTAACACTCAACTGAGTGGTCAGTCTCCAGGGAAACAATCTAATCAAAGGTTTCCACCTTAAACAGTAGGTCTGCCCCACCCCACAAGATTAAGTTAGGAAAAAACATGGTTTTTCTTGGATACATATGAGTTTCAGATTAGCACATATGCCTTTTATTTCTTTTTCTTGCTTAATTGCTCTAGCTATAACTTCCAGCACAATGTTGAATAACAATGGTGACAGTGGACATCCTTGTCTTGTTCCTGATCTTAGGGAGAAAACTTTCAGTCTTTTAGCTGTGGGCTTTTCATACACTCCCTTTAACATGTTGAAGAAGTTTCCTTCTATTCATATTCTTTGAAGTGAAATATTTCTTGATGCTAAATATTGTCAGATACCTTTTATGCATCAATCAAGATGATCATGTGGTTTTCCTCTTTAATTTATTGATGTGGTATATTACATTAATTGCTTTCCTTGTGTTGAACTGCCCTTGCATATATGGAATAAAACCCACTTGGTCATGGTGTACAATTGTTTTAATGTGCTCCTGAATTCAATTTGTAAGTATTTTTGTTGAGGAGTTTTGCATCTATATTCATTAAAGAGAATGGTCTGTACATTTCTTTTCTTGTAGAATCTTTGTCTGGCTTTGGTATTAGGGTGACATTTACGTCACAGAATGAGTTAGGTAGCTTTCCCTCCTCTTCAGTTTTCTTGAAGAATTTGAGCAGGATTGGTACTAACTCTTTCTTGAAAGAGTAGTGTACTTTACAGGTAAAATCATCTTGTCCTGGACTTGTCTTTTTTGGGAGCTTTTCATGATTGATTTAATCTCTTTACTTGTGATTGGTTTGTAGAGGTCTTCTGTTTCTTCTCGAGTAAATGTTGGTTGATCACACTTTTCTAGGAAGTTTTTTTTATCTAAGTTCTTTGTTTTTTTTAGCATATAGTTGTTCATAGTCTTCTCTCATTTCTCTTTTATTTCTAAAGAGTCAGTAGTGATGTCCCCCCTCTTATTTCTGATCTTATATATTTGCATCCTCTTTTTTTGTCAGCCTAGCTAAAGGGCCCTTGATTTTATTGATTTTCTCAAAGAATCAACTTCTGGTTTTAATGATTTCATTTCTCTATTGTTTTCATGTTCTCAATTTCATTTATTTCTGCTCTAATCTTTGTTATTTATTTCCTTCAGTTTGCTTTGGTGTTAGTTGGCTGTTCTTTCTCTAGTTCCTCTGGGTGAGCAGTTAACTCCTTGATTTGTGTTCTTTCTTCCTCTTGTTATAGGCATTTAGGGCAACAGATTTCCCTCTTCAGCACTTCCTTTTCTGCATTCCATAAGTTTTGAAATGTTGTATTCTTATTTTCATCTGTCTTGAGATATTTTTTTGATTTCTCTTGTAATTTCTTCCATAACCCACTGGTTATTTAAGAGTGTGTTGTTTGGCTTCCATATACTTGTGAATTTTCCAACCTTCTACCTGTTAGTGATTTCCAATTTCATTCCATAATGATTTGAGAAAATGCTCTGTATAATTTTGATCTTTTTAAATGTATTGAGACCTGCTTTGTGGCCCAACATGTGGTCTATCCAGAAACATGATCCATAGGCACTTGAGAAAAATGTATATCCTGCTGTTGTTGGATGCCATGATCTGTAAATGTCTGTTGTCTAGCTCATTTATCACATTATTCCAAATATCTCTTTCCTTATTGATCCTCTGTCTAGATGTTCTACCTATGAAGAAAGTGGTGTATTGAGGTCTCCAACCATTATTATAGAAGTGTCTACTTCTCTCTTCAGTGTTGTCAGTGTTTGCCTCATGTGTTTTGGGACATACTGGCTCAGTGCATATGTATTTATGATTATTATGTCGTCTTGTAGAATTGTCCCTTTTATTAATACATAATGTCCATTTTGTTTCTTTTAATTGTTTTACATTTAAAGTCTAATTTGTCTGATAGTAGTATAGCTACCCTGCTCTTTTCTGGTTGTTGTTTACTTGAAATATCTTTTTCAACCCTTTCACTTTCAACCTGTTTTTGTCCTTGGGTCTTAGGTGAGTCTCTTGTAGATAGCATATAAATGGATCTTGTTTTTTAATCCTATTGTGCTAGTCTGTGTCTTTTGTTTGGTGAGTTTAATCCATTCACATTTAATGTTATTACTGTAAAGGCAGTAATTTCTTTACCCATTTTTTTCTTTCAGATTTTATCTGTCATATCTTATTTTCTCTCTTTCTTTTACTGTGTTATCCTTACTGCTAATCTTCATTTCTACACTCTTCTCCAAACCTCTATCCTGTCTTTTCCTATCTGCTTTTAGTATCTCTTTTAGAGCAGGTCTATTGTTCATGAACTCTCTCAGTGTCTGTTTATTTGTAAATATCTTTAAATCTCCTTCATTTTTTGGAGGGCAGTTTTTCCAGATATAGAATTCTTGGTTAGCATCTTTTTTCTTTTTGTATCTTAAATATATCATACCACTGCTTTCTTGCCTCCATGGTTTCTGTTGAGAGATCTGCATTTAGTCTGTCAAGTTTGCCTTACGTGTGATGGATCACTTTTGCCGCTTTCAAAATTCTCTCTTTGTCTTTGACATTTGACAATCTGATTAGTAAGTGTCTTGGAGTGGGTCTGTTAGGTTCTATTCTGTTTTCTGTTTGGGGTATGCTTTGCTTCTTGAACCTGTAATTTTATGTCTTTCATAGGAGTTGGGAAATTTTCAGTAATTATTTACTCCATTTTTCTCTCTGCCCTCTCCCCCACCCTTTCCCTTTTCTCTTCCTTCTGGGACACCCATAACACATATGTTTGTGTGCTTCATTTTGTCATTCAGTTTCCTGAGACCCTGTTTAAATTTTCCATTCTTTTCCCTATCTGTTCTTTTGTATGTAGGATTTCAGCTAACTCACTAATCCTTTCTTCTGTCTCTTCAAATCTGCTGTTGTGTGTCACCATTGCATTTTTCATCTCCTCTATTGTGCCTTTCATTCTCATAAGTTCTGCCATTGGTGTTTTCAAATTTTTGAGTTCTTCTGTATGGACATCCATGTCTTTATATCTTTAATATCTACAGCAAAGTCTCTGTTTGTGGGTAAAACAAGTCTAATTGCTCCCAGTGGTGCTCTGTTTTCCATCGGCCTGCAAGACCTGGGCTTATTTTAGAGAATTGCTTTAACTGTTAGGTTGTCTATATTTCTCACCCAAAACAGGGGTGGGTTTCTATGCAGGGGTGTCGACCAGCTCCAGTGGGCCTGAGATATGGTCTGAAGAGTCTCTGAAAACCCTTCAATTCCCTTGAACTTTTTGGTTTGCCCATCAGATGGTGCTGTTCCGTAACTTAATTATCCTCAGAAGCTGTTTGCCTTGGAGCCCATGCTGTGTCTGACTAGGTGAGGCTGAAACTACTGGGTTCCTCTGCCCTCACTTTGCCAGCCAATATCTGGTTCAGTGTGGGGCTGTGCCCCCTCTTTTATTTGTGGCAGAAGACTCCCCCAGTTTTCAGCCAACCCACAGGCAAGGATCAGGCTACATGCTGCTGTTTCCCTCAGAGGTGAGGGAAGGGGTTTCAAACCCAGGACTGGAAACATAGTCTCTACTCATGTTTTCTCAGCACTTTTTCCCTCGCTGATCTGGGCTTTGAAATGTCCTGCCCTGTCCCCAGGTTTCTAAATAGTAGGGTTCTGTCATACTGTTGTAAGAGAAATTATATTTCCATGTCCCCAGTGGGAGGGATCCCAGCTCCTGTTTCTGTGCCTTTCCTGCACTGTGTGAGAATGAGTTGGGGGGGGTGGGGAGACATGAAACAAGAAGCTCTCTTGGGGGCATTTTCCTTCTTCATCTCCAAAGATCTTTGCTAGTGGCCTCTTGGCCTCGTGGCTCTACTCTGGTTCTGTGGCTCTCTCCTTGTTCTCAAGCTTTCTCCAAAATGCTTCCTCTTTTAAAGGATTCCAGTAAACTAATCTCTGTGGAGATAATCTAATCAAGTTTCCAACATGCAGTATTGAATAAGGTTTAAAAGAAAAGGCTGTCTACGTGATGTATCAGGATTAAACCATGGCTTTTCTAAGGCATGTAATCCTTTCAGACCAACACAGCACATAAAAAGCCAAAGAGGACTAGCATGAGCAAATGGAAAGGACTCGGGGCACTGGCAGAGCCAGGTTCCCAGCTTCGGTCTTTCCATTATCTTCTCCATTATTGCCATTTACTTTAAAAAAAATAAAAAAATATATGTTTCTCTTTCTTTTTCATTCTTCCTATTAGAAATTTTTTTTTTAATGAAGAAAAGTACAAATAGAGAAAATGGCAGGCATGCATTTTTCCACCACCCAACATTAACTGGTAATTAACATTTTGGTGCATTTGCCTCTAGTTTTTAAAGTTAATATTTGAAAAATTATATAACTCTGTATGAATACATAGTTTTGTTATTTTCATTTTAAGTTAGAACATTTCAGAAAAACCCTAGACTTCTTTAATATCTATGTTCATGCCCATTCCTTTCTCTCTTCTGCTCAATCCTACAGGGGCCCTATTTTTAATTTTGTGACAATCTTTCCAATCCTCAAAAAGAAAAGAGTTTTATATGCATATGTTTATCTCTTGGAAATATGTAATACTGACATTTTGCATTTCATCATCTTGCCTTTTTTTTTTGTAACTTCATTCCATATCTCTAAGATTTAAATCATTTTGCATTTTCACTTCCCTATTAATGGATGTTTAGGATGTTTTTTATTTTTCCTCTATTGCCAACAATGCTGCAGCAAACATCCTCATGTGTACAAAGGAAGTTTTCTACAGTTAAATTCCTAGAAGAGGAATTGCTAGATGAACATTTTCAGTTTCAAAACTGCTCTACAGAGTGGCTATAACATTTACAACCCCACAAAAATTGCATAAGAATACTGGTCTCCCCTCACCCACAGCAGCATTTTATCATTCTCATAGGAGGAACATTGGTATTTTATGTTGCTTTCCCCCCCAACTAATAGATTGACCATCTTTCCGTGTGTTTTTTTTTTTTTTTAGCCATTTGAATTTCTTCTTTTGGAAGTTATATTCTTTTGATATACTTTAGACTCATTTTTTGCATCCATGTTTATAATACAGATGAATCAAACATTTTCCTGGATCCTGCTGTTCTCCCTTTGGTATCAAGATTAACTAGCCCGTGAGCCCCCAACCTTGGGGGTTGTTCATATGAAACTTAACCCCACAAAGGATAGGTCAAGCATACTTAAAATTAGGCCTAAGAGTCACCCACAAGAGAACCTCTTTTGTTGCTCAAATGTGACCTCTCTCTCCACCAGCACAACAAGCAAACTCACCACCCTCCCTGTCTATCTGGGACATGACTCCCAGGGGTATGGACCTTCCTGGCAACATGGGACAGAAACCCTAGAATGAGCTGAGACTCAGCATCAAGGGATTGAGAAAACCTTCTTGACCAAAAGGGGGAAGAGTGAAATGAGACAAAATAAAGTGCAATGGCTGAGAGATTCCAAACAGAGTCAAGAGGTTATCCTGGAGGTTATTCTTACGCATTGAATAGATATCACCTTGTTAGTCAAGATGTAATGGAGAGGCTGGAGGGAAGTGCCTGAAAATGTAGAGCTGTGTTCCAGTAGCCATGTTTCTTGAAGAAGACTGTATAATGATATAGCTTTCACAATGTGACTGTGTGATTGTGAAAACCTTGTGTCTGATGCTCCTTTTATCTACCTTATCAACAGTCGAGTAAAATATATGGAATAAAATAAATAATAGGGGGAAAATGTTAAAATAAATTTAGATTGAAATGCTAGTGATCAATGAAAGGGAGGGTTAAGGGGTATGGTATGTATGAATTTTTTTCTGTTTTCTTTTTCATTCTTTTTCTGAATAGATGTAAATGTTCCAAGAAATGATCATGATGATGAATATGCAACTATGTGATGATATTGTGAATTACTGATTATAGATGTAGAACGGAATAATTAAAAGTTAAGAATGCTTGTGTTTGTTTTTTGGTATTTTTTAAAAAATTAATAATAAAAAAAAGATTAACTAGCCTTATAGTATGTATTGGATAGCATTCTCTATTTTGTTTATAGTTTAGTGCTATTTGCATATGACAACTTGTCTTTTTTTTTTTTTTTTTCTTTTGAACACTCCTACAAAATTACTTGGCCTGGGTATTTTAGAAGTTGGAACAAATCACTTTCTACAATGTCATTTTTATTTATGATTTTTGGTTTGCTATTCAATTTTTATAATTTGTATTTTATAAAAAATTGACTCAATTTTCTATTGTAGTGGCATAAAGTTGTTCATAGTATATTCTTTTGTTTTTTAATATTTTTATTCTGCTATATCCTCTTTGCCATTTAAAATAT